>CAVNVL010000084.1:0-44207 GCA_963691935.1 Nephrotoma guestfalica | reverse complement strand
AACGTCGATTACAGGAAAACCAGACGTTGTTTTGACTCAATTTAAACGGATTTTTATTCAGAATTAAATAACCTATCATAATTGGTACAATAGTCCAATATTTGAACAATGATTTTTTTTGTTTCGTATTTTTCGGACGGAAAAACAACGCAGGTCCCGACCTGCAAAATTTGTGAAAATTAATTGAAATTTTTTTCTACCGAAATTAGACGGCATATAGTTGCAAATATTCATAAGGTCAACCTAATAAAGAAATTATGTGAAAATTATGTATCGGAGGTTCGATATTGCGATATTTCATATTATGTGTATGGAGAGTATCTAATTTCATCGGACGATTTGCTTACAACTTCAAACGTCGATTACAGGAAAACCAGACGTAGTTTTGACTCAATTTAAACGGATTTTTATTCAGAATTAAATAACCTATCATAATTGGTACAATAGTCCAATATTTGGAACAATGATTTTTTTTGTTTCGTATTTTTCGGACGGAAAAACAACGCAGGTCCCGACCTGCAAAATTTGTCAAAATTAATTGAAATTTTTTTCTACCGAAATTAGACGGCATATAGTTGCAAATATTCATAAGGTCAACCTAATAAAGAAATTATGTGAAAATTATGTATCGGAGGTTCGATATTGCGATATTTCATATTATGTGTATGGAGAGTATCCAATTTCATCGGACGATTTTCTTACAACTTCAAACGTCGATTACAGGAAAACCAGACGTTGTTTTGACTCAATTTAAACGGATTTTTATTCAGAATTAAATAACCTATCATAATTGGTACAATAGTCCAATATTTGGAACAATGATTTTTTTTGTTTCGTATTTTTCGGACGGAAAAACAACGCAGGTCCCGACCTGCAAAATTTGTCAAAATTAATTGAAATTTTTTTCTACCGAAATTAGACGGCATATAGTTGCAAATATTCATAAGGTCAACCTAATAAAGAAATTATGTGAAAATTATGTATCGGAGGTTCGATATTGCGATATTTCATATTATGTGTATGGAGAGTATCAATTTCATCGGACGATTTTCTTACAACTTCAAACGTCGATTACAGGAAAACCAGACGTAGTTTTGACTCAATTTAAACGGATTTTTATTCAGAATTAAATAACCTATCATAATTGGTACAATAGTCCAATATTTGGAACAATGATTTTTTTTGTTTCGTATTTTTCGGACGGAAAAAACAACGCAGGTCCCGACCTGCAAAATTTGTGAAAATTAATTGAAATTTTTTTCTACCGAAATTAGACGGCATATAGTTGCAAATATTCATAAGGTCAACCTAATAAAGAAATTATGTGAAAATTATGTATCGGAGGTTCGATATTGCGATATTTCATATTATGTGTATGGAGAGTATCCAATTTCATCGGACGATTTTCTTACAACTTCAAACGTCGATTACAGGAAAACCAGACGTTGTTTTGACTCAATTTAAACGGATTTTTATTCAGAATTAAATAACCTATCATAATTGGTACAATAGTCCAATATTTGGAACAATGATTTTTTTTTGTTTCGTATTTTTCGGACGGAAAAACAACGCAGGTCCCGACCTGCAAAATTTGTCAAATTAATTGAAATTTTTTTCTACCGAAATTAGACGGCATATAGTTGCAAATATTCATAAGGTCAACCTAATAAAGAAATTATGTGAAAATTATGTATCGGAGGTTCGATATTGCGATATTTCATATTATGTGTATGGAGAGTATCCAATTTCATCGGACGATTTTCTTACAACTTCAAACGTCGATTACAGGAAAACCAGACGTTGTTTTGACTCAATTTAAACGGATTTTTATTCAGAATTAAATAACCTATCATAATTGGTACAATAGTCCAATATTTGGAACAATGATTTTTTTTGTTTCGTATTTTTCGGACGGAAAAACAACGCAGGTCCGACCTGCAAAATTTGTGAAAATTAATTGAAATTTTTTTCTACCGAAATTAGACGGCATATAGTTGCAAATATTCATAAGGTCAACATAATAAAGAAATTATGTGAAAATTATGTATCGGAGGTTCGATATTGCGATATTTCATATTATGTGTATGGAGAGTATCGAATTTCATCGGACGATTTTCTTACAACTTCAAACGTCGATTACAGGAAAACCAGACGTTGTTTTGACTCAATTTAAACGGATTTTTATTCAGAATTAAATAACCTATCATAATTGGTACAATAGTCCAATATTTGGAACAATGATTTTTTTTGTTTCGTATTTTTCGGACGGAAAAACAACGCAGGTCCCGACCTGCAAAATTTGTCAAAATTAATTGAAATTTTTTTCTACCGAAATTAGACGGCATATAGTTGCAAATATTCATAAGGTCAACCTAATAAAGAAATTATGTGAAAATTATGTATCGGAGGTTCGATATTGCGATATTTCATATTATGTGTATGGAGAGTATCCAATTTCATCGGACGATTTTCTTACAACTTCAAACGTCGATTACAGGAAAACCAGACGTAGTTTTGACTCAATTTAAACGGATTTTTATTCAGAATTAAATAACCTATCATAATTGGTACAATAGTCCAATATTTGGAACAATGATTTTTTTTGTTTCGTATTTTTCGGACGGAAAAACAACGCAGGTCCCGACCTGCAAAATTTGTGAAAATTAATTGAAATTTTTTTCTACCGAAATTAGACGGCATATAGTTGCAAATATTCATAAGGTCAACCTAATAAAGAAATTATGTGAAAATTATGTATCGGAGGTTCGATATTGCGATATTTCATATTATGTGTATGGAGAGTATCCAATTTCATCGGACGATTTTCTTACAACTTCAAACGTCGATTACAGGAAAACCAGACGTTGTTTTGACTCAATTTAAACGGATTTTTATTCAGAATTAAATAACCTATCATAATTGGTACAATAGTCCAATATTTGGAACAATGATTTTTTTTGTTTCGTATTTTTCGGACGGAAAAACAACGCAGGTCCCGACCTGCAAAATTTGTGAAAATTAATTGAAATTTTTTTCTACCGAAATTAGACGGCATATAGTTGCAAATATTCATAAGGTCAACCTAATAAAGAAATTATGTGAAAATTATGTATCGGAGGTTCGATATTGCGATATTTCATATTATGTGTATGGAGAGTATCTAATTTCATCGGACGATTTGCTTACAACTTCAAACGTCGATTACAGGAAAACCAGACGTAGTTTTGACTCAATTTAAACGGATTTTTATTCAGAATTAAATAACCTATCATAATTGGTACAATAGTCCAATATTTGGAACAATGATTTTTTTTGTTTCGTATTTTTCGGACGGAAAAACAACGCAGGTCCCGACCTGCAAAATTTGTCAAAATTAATTGAAATTTTTTTCTACCGAAATTAGACGGCATATAGTTGCAAATATTCATAAGGTCAACCTAATAAAGAAATTATGTGAAAATTATGTATCGGAGGTTCGATATTGCGATATTTCATATTATGTGTATGGAGAGTATCCAATTTCATCGGACGATTTTCTTACAACTTCAAACGTCGATTACAGGAAAACCAGACGTTGTTTTGACTCAATTTAAACGGATTTTTATTCAGAATTAAATAACCTATCATAATTGGTACAATAGTCCAATATTTGGAACAATGATTTTTTTTGTTTCGTATTTTTCGGACGGAAAAACAACGCAGGTCCCGACCTGCAAAATTTGTCAAAATTAATTGAAATTTTTTTCTACCGAAATTAGACGGCATATAGTTGCAAATATTCATAAGGTCAACCTAATAAAGAAATTATGTGAAAATTATGTATCGGAGGTTCGATATTGCGATATTTCATATTATGTGTATGGAGAGTATCCAATTTCATCGGACGATTTTCTTACAACTTCAAACGTCGATTACAGGAAAACCAGACGTTGTTTTGACTCAATTTAAACGGATTTTTATTCAGAATTAAATAACCTATCATAATTGGTACAATAGTCCAATATTTGGAACAATGATTTTTTTTGTTTCGTATTTTTCGGACGGAAAAACAACGCAGGTCCCGACCTGCAAAATTTGTCAAAATTAATTGAAATTTTTTTCTACCGAAATTAGACGGCATATAGTTGCAAATATTCATAAGGTCAACCTAATAAAGAAATTATGTGAAAATTATGTATCGGAGGTTCGATATTGCGATATTTCATATTATGTGTATGGAGAGTATCCAATTTCATCGGACGATTTTCTTACAACTTCAAACGTCGATTACAGGAAAACCAGACGTTGTTTTGACTCAATTTAAACGGATTTTTATTCAGAATTAAATAACCTATCATAATTGGTACAATAGTCCAATATTTGGAACAATGATTTTTTTTGTTTCGTATTTTTCGGACGGAAAAACAACGCAGGTCCCGACCTGCAAAATTTGTGAAAATTAATTGAAATTTTTTTCTACCGAAATTAGACGGCATATAGTTGCAAATATTCATAAGGTCAACCTAATAAAGAAATTATGTGAAAATTATGTATCGGAGGTTCGATATTGCGATATTTCATATTATGTGTATGGAGAGTATCCAATTTCATCGGACGATTTTCTTACAACTTCAAACGTCGATTACAGGAAAACCAGACGTTGTTTTGACTCAATTTAAACGGATTTTTATTCAGAATTAAATAACCTATCATAATTGGTACAATAGTCCAATATTTGGAACAATGATTTTTTTTGTTTCGTATTTTTCGGACGGAAAAACAACGCATGTCCCGACCTGCAAAATTTGTGAAAATTAATTGAAATTTTTTTCTACCGAAATTAGACGGCATATAGTTGCAAATATTCATAAGGTCAACCTAATAAAGAAATTATGTGAAAATTATGTATCGGAGGTTCGATATTGCGATATTTCATATTATGTGTATGGAGAGTATCTAATTTCATCGGACGATTTGCTTACAACTTCAAACGTCGATTACAGGAAAACCAGACGTAGTTTTGACTCAATTTAAACGGATTTTTATTCATAATTAAATAACCTATCATAATTGGTACAATAGTCCAATATTTGGAACAATGATTTTTTTTGTTTCGTATTTTTCGGACGGAAAAACAACGCAGGTCCCGACCTGCAAAATTTGTCAAAATTAATTGAAATTTTTTTCTACCGAAATTAGACGGCATATAGTTGCAAATATTCATAAGGTCAACCTAATAAAGAAATTATGTGAAAATTATGTATCGGAGGTTCGATATTGCGATATTTCATATTATGTGTATGGAGAGTATCCAATTTCATCGGACGATTTTCTTACAACTTCAAACGTCGATTACAGGAAAACCAGACGTTGTTTTGACTCAATTTAAACGGATTTTTATTCAGAATTAAATAACCTATCATAATTGGTACAATAGTCCAATATTTGGAACAATGATTTTTTTTGTTTCGTATTTTTCGGACGGAAAAACAACGCAGGTCCCGACCTGCAAAATTTGTGAAAATTAATTGAAATTTTTTTCTACCGAAATTAGACGGCATATAGTTGCAAATATTCATAAGGTCAACCTAATAAAGAAATTATGTGAAAATTATGTATCGGAGGTTCGATATTGCGATATTTCATATTATGTGTATGGAGAGTATCCAATTTCATCGGACGATTTTCTTACAACTTCAAACGTCGATTACAGGAAAACCAGACGTTGTTTTGACTCAATTTAAACGGATTTTTATTCAGAATTAAATAACCTATCATAATTGGTACAATAGTCCAATATTTGGAACAATGATTTTTTTTTGTTTCGTATTTTTCGGACGGAAAAACAACGCAGGTCCCGACCTGCAAAATTTGTCAAAATTAATTGAAATTTTTTTCTACCGAAATTAGACGGCATATAGTTGCAAATATTCATAAGGTCAACCTAATAAAGAAATTATGTGAAAATTATGTATCGGAGGTTCGATATTGCGATATTTCATATTATGTGTATGGAGAGTATCCAATTTCATCGGACGATTTTCTTACAACTTCAAACGTCGATTACAGGAAAACCAGACGTTGTTTTGACTCAATTTAAACGGATTTTTATTCAGAATTAAATAACCTATCATAATTGGTACAATAGTCCAATATTTGGAACAATGATTTTTTTTGTTTCGTATTTTTCGGACGGAAAAACAACGCAGGTCCCGACCTGCAAAATTTGTGAAAATTAATTGAAATTTTTTTCTACCGAAATTAGACGGCATATAGTTGCAAATATTCATAAGGTCAACCTAATAAAGAAATTATGTGAAAATTATGTATCGGAGGTTCGATATTGCGATATTTCATATTATGTGTATGGAGAGTATCCAATTTCATCGGACGATTTTCTTACAACTTCAAACGTCGATTACAGGAAAACCAGACGTTGTTTTGACTCAATTTAAACGGATTTTTATTCAGAATTAAATAACCTATCATAATTGGTACAATAGTCCAATATTTGGAACAATGATTTTTTTTGTTTCGTATTTTTCGGACGGAAAAACAACGCAGGTCCCGACCTGCAAAATTTGTCAAAATTAATTGAAATTTTTTTCTACCGAAATTAGACGGCATATAGTTGCAAATATTCATAAGGTCAACCTAATAAAGAAATTATGTGAAAATTATGTATCGGAGGTTCGATATTGCGATATTTCATATTATGTGTATGGAGAGTATCCAATTTCATCGGACGATTTTCTTACAACTTCAAACGTCGATTACAGGAAAACCAGACGTTGTTTTGACTCAATTTAAACGGATTTTTATTCAGAATTAAATAACCTATCATAATTGGTACAATAGTCCAATATTTGGAACAATGATTTTTTTTGTTTCGTATTTTTCGGACGGAAAAACAACGCAGGTCCCGACCTGCAAAATTTGTCAAAATTAATTGAAATTTTTTTCTACCGAAATTAGACGGCATATAGTTGCAAATATTCATAAGGTCAACCTAATAAAGAAATTATGTGAAAATTATGTATCGGAGGTTCGATATTGCGATATTTCATATTATGTGTATGGAGAGTATCCAATTTCATCGGACGATTTTCTTACAACTTCAAACGTCGATTACAGGAAAACCAGACGTTGTTTTGACTCAATTTAAACGGATTTTTATTCAGAATTAAATAACCTATCATAATTGGTACAATAGTCCAATATTTGGAACAATGATTTTTTTTGTTTCGTATTTTTCGGACGGAAAAACAACGCAGGTCCCGACCTGCAAAATTTGTGAAAATTAATTGAAATTTTTTCTACCGAAATTAGACGGCATATAGTTGCAAATATTCATAAGGTCAACCTAATAAAGAAATTATGTGAAAATTATGTATCGGAGGTTCGATATTGCGATATTTCATATTATGTGTATGGAGAGTATCCAATTTCATCGGACGATTTTCTTACAACTTCAAACGTCGATTACAGGAAAACCAGACGTAGTTTTGACTCAATTTAAACGGATTTTTATTCAGAATTAAATAACCTATCATAATTGGTACAATAGTCCAATATTTGGAACAATGATTTTTTTTGTTTCGTATTTTTCGGACGGAAAAACAACGCAGGTCCCGACCTGCAAAATTTGTCAAAATTAATTGAAATTTTTTTCTACCGAAATTAGACGGCATATAGTTGCAAATATTCATAAGGTCAACCCTAATAAAGAAATTATGTGAAAATTATGTATCGGAGGTTCGATATTGCGATATTTCATATTATGTGTATGGAGAGTATCCAATTTCATCGGACGATTTTCTTACAACTTCAAACGTCGATTACAGGAAAACCAGACGTAGTTTTGACTCAATTTAAACGGATTTTTATTCAGAATTAAATAACCTATCATAATTGGTACAATAGTCCAATATTTGGAACAATGATTTTTTTTGTTTCGTATTTTTCGGACGGAAAAACAACGCAGGTCCCGACCTGCAAAATTTGTGAAAATTAATTGAAATTTTTTTCTACCGAAATTAGACGGCATATAGTTGCAAATATTCATAAGGTCAACCTAATAAAGAAATTATGTGAAAATTATGTATCGGAGGTTCGATATTGCGATATTTCATATTATGTGTATGGAGAGTATCCAATTTCATCGGACGATTTTCTTACAACTTCAAACGTCGATTACAGGAAAACCAGACGTAGTTTTGACTCAATTTAAACGGATTTTTATTCAGAATTAAATAACCTATCATAATTGGTACAATAGTCCAATATTTGGAACAATGATTTTTTTTGTTTCGTATTTTTCGGACGGAAAAACAACGCAGGTCCCGACCTGCAAAATTTGTGAAAATTAATTGAAATTTTTTTCTACCGAAATTAGACGGCATATAGTTGCAAATATTCATAAGGTCAACCTAATAAAGAAATTATGTGAAAATTATGTATCGGAGGTTCGATATTGCGATATTTCATATTATGTGTATGGAGAGTATCCAATTTCATCGGACGATTTTCTTACAACTTCAAACGTCGATTACAGGAAAACCAGACGTTGTTTTGACTCAATTTAAACGGATTTTTATTCAGAATTAAATAACCTATCATAATTGGTACAATAGTCCAATATTTGGAACAATGATTTTTTTTGTTTCGTATTTTTCGGACGGAAAAACAACGCAGGTCCCGACCTGCAAAATTTGTGAAAATTAATTGAAATTTTTTTCTACCGAAATTAGACGGCATATAGTTGCAAATATTCATAAGGTCAACCCTAATAAAGAAATTATGTGAAAATTATGTATCGGAGGTTCGATATTGCGATATTTCATATTATGTGTATGGAGAGTATCCAATTTCATCGGACGATTTTCTTACAACTTCAAACGTCGATTACAGGAAAACCAGACGTAGTTTTGACTCAATTTAAACGGATTTTTATTCAGAATTAAATAACCTATCATAATTGGTACAATAGTCCAATATTTGGAACAATGATTTTTTTTGTTTCGTATTTTTCGGACGGAAAAACAACGCAGGTCCCGACCTGCAAAATTTGTGAAAATTAATTGAAATTTTTTTCTACCGAAATTAGACGGCATATAGTTGCAAATATTCATAAGGTCAACCTAATAAAGAAATTATGTGAAAATTATGTATCGGAGGTTCGATATTGCGATATTTCATATTATGTGTATGGAGAGTATCCAATTTCATCGGACGATTTTCTTACAACTTCAAACGTCGATTACAGGAAAACCAGACGTTGTTTTGACTCAATTTAAACGGATTTTTATTCAGAATTAAATAACCTATCATAATTGGTACAATAGTCCAATATTTGGAACAATGATTTTTTTTGTTTCGTATTTTTCGGACGGAAAAACAACGCAGGTCCCGACCTGCAAAATTTGTCAAAATTAATTGAAATTTTTTTCTACCGAAATTAGACGGCATATAGTTGCAAATATTCATAAGGTCAACCTAATAAAGAAATTATGTAAAATTATGTATCGGAGGTTCGATATTGCGATATTTCATATTATGTGTATGGAGAGTATCCAATTTCATCGGACGATTTTCTTACAACTTCAAACGTCGATTACAGGAAAACCAGACGTTGTTTTGACTCAATTTAAACGGATTTTTATTCAGAATTAAATAACCTATCATAATTGGTACAATAGTCCAATATTTGGAACAATGATTTTTTTTGTTTCGAATTTTTCGGACGGAAAAACAACGCAGGTCCCGACCTGCAAAATTTGTCAAAATTAATTGAAATTTTTTTCTACCGAAATTAGACGGCATATAGTTGCAAATATTCATAAGGTCAACCTAATAAAGAAATTATGTGAAAATTATGTATCGGAGGTTCGATATTGCGATATTTCATATTATGTGTATGGAGAGTATCCAATTTCATCGGACGATTTTCTTACAACTTCAAACGTCGATTACAGGAAAACCAGACGTAGTTTTGACTCAATTTAAACGGATTTTTATTCAGAATTAAATAACCTATCATAATTGGTACAATAGTCCAATATTTGGAACAATGATTTTTTTTGTTTCGTATTTTTCGGACGGAAAAACAACGCAGGTCCCGACCTGCAAAATTTGTGAAAATTAATTGAAATTTTTTTCTACCGAAATTAGACGGCATATAGTTGCAAATATTCATAAGGTCAACCTAATAAAGAAATTATGTGAAAATTATGTATCGGAGGTTCGATATTGCGATATTTCATATTATGTGTATGGAGAGTATCCAATTTCATCGGACGATTTTCTTACAACTTCAAACGTCGATTACAGGAAAACCAGACGTTGTTTTGACTCAATTTAAATGGATTTTTATTCAGAATTAAATAATCTATCATAATTGGTACAATAGTCCAATATTTGGAACAATGATTTTTTTTGTTTCGTATTTTTCGGACGGAAAAACAACGCAGGTCCCGACCTGCAAAATTTGTCAAAATTAATTGAAATTTTTTTCTACCGAAATTAGACGGCATATAGTTGCAAATATTCATAAGGTCAACCTAATAAAGAAATTATGTGAAAATTATGTATCGGAGGTTCGATATTGCGATATTTCATATTATGTGTATGGAGAGTATCCAATTTCATCGGACGATATTCTTACAACTTCAAACGTCGATTACAGGAAAACCAGACGTAGTTTTGACTCAATTTAAACGGATTTTTATTCAGAATTAAATAACCTATCATAATTGGTACAATAGTCCAATATTTGGAACAATGATTTTTTTTGTTTCGTATTTTTCGGACGGAAAAACAACGCAGGTCCCGACCTGCAAAATTTGTGAAAATTAATTGAAATTTTTTTCTACCGAAATTAGACGGCATATAGTTGCAAATATTCATAAGGTCAACCTAATAAAGAAATTATGTGAAAATTATGTATCGGAGGTTCGATATTGCGATATTTCATATTATGTGTATGGAGAGTATCCAATTTCATCGGACGATTTTCTTACAACTTCAAACGTCGATTACAGGAAAACCAGACGTTGTTTTGACTCAATTTAAACGGATTTTTATTCAGAATTAAATAACCTATCATAATTGGTACAATAGTCCAATATTTGGAACAATGATTTTTTTTGTTTCGTATTTTTCGGACGGAAAAACAACGCAGGTCCCGACCTGCAAAATTTGTGAAAATTAATTGAAATTTTTTTCTACCGAAATTAGACGGCATATAGTTGCAAATATTCATAAGGTCAACCTAATAAAGAAATTATGTGAAAATTATGTATCGGAGGTTCGATATTGCGATATTTCATATTATGTGTATGGAGAGTATCCAATTTCATCGGACGATTTTCTTACAACTTCAAACGTCGATTACAGGAAAACCAGACGTTGTTTTGACTCAATTTAAACGGATTTTTATTCAGAATTAAATAACCTATCATAATTGGTACAATAGTCCAATATTTGGAACAATGATTTTTTTTGTTTCGTATTTTTCGGACGGAAAAACAACGCAGGTCCCGACCTGCAAAATTTGTGAAAATTAATTGAAATTTTTTTCTACCGAAATTAGACGGCATATAGTTGCAAATATTCATAAGGTCAACCTAATAAAGAAATTATGTGAAAATTATGTATCGGAGGTTCGATATTGCGATATTTCATATTATGTGTATGGAGAGTATCCAATTTCATCGGACGATTTTCTTACAACTTCAAACGTCGATTACAGGAAAACCAGACGTAGTTTTGACTCAATTTAAACGGATTTTTATTCAGAATTAAATAACCTATCATAATTGGTACAATAGTCCAATATTTGGAACAATGATTTTTTTTGTTTCGTATTTTTCGGACGGAAAAACAACGCAGGTCCCGACCTGCAAAATTTGTGAAAATTAATTGAAATTTTTTTCTACCGAAATTAGACGGCATATAGTTGCAAATATTCATAAGGTCAACCTAATAAAGAAATTATGTGAAAATTATGTATCGGAGGTTCGATATTGCGATATTTCATATTATGTGTATGGAGAGTATCCAATTTCATCGGACGATTTTCTTACAACTTCAAACGTCGATTACAGGAAAACCAGACGTTGTTTTGACTCAATTTAAATGGATTTTTATTCAGAATTAAATAATCTATCATAATTGGTACAATAGTCCAATATTTGGAACAATGATTTTTTTTGTTTCGTATTTTTCGGACGGAAAAACAACGCAGGTCCCGACCTGCAAAATTTGTCAAAATTAATTGAAATTTTTTTCTACCGAAATTAGACGGCATATAGTTGCAAATATTCATAAGGTCAACCTAATAAAGAAATTATGTGAAAATTATGTATCGGAGGTTCGATATTGCGATATTTCATATTATGTGTATGGAGAGTATCCAATTTCATCGGACGATATTCTTACAACTTCAAACGTCGATTACAGGAAAACCAGACGTAGTTTTGACTCAATTTAAACGGATTTTTATTCAGAATTAAATAACCTATCATAATTGGTACAATAGTCCAATATTTGGAACAATGATTTTTTTTGTTTCGTATTTTTCGGACGGAAAAACAACGCAGGTCCCGACCTGCAAAATTTGTGAAAATTAATTGAAATTTTTTTCTACCGAAATTAGACGGCATATAGTTGCAAATATTCATAAGGTCAACCTAATAAAGAAATTATGTGAAAATTATGTATCGGAGGTTCGATATTGCGATATTTCATATTATGTGTATGGAGAGTATCCAATTTCATCGGACGATTTTCTTACAACTTCAAACGTCGATTACAGGAAAACCAGACGTTGTTTTGACTCAATTTAAACGGATTTTTATTCAGAATTAAATAACCTATCATAATTGGTACAATAGTCCAATATTTGGAACAATGATTTTTTTTGTTTCGTATTTTTCGGACGGAAAAACAACGCAGGTCCCGACCTGCAAAATTTGTGAAAATTAATTGAAATTTTTTTCTACCGAAATTAGACGGCATATAGTTGCAAATATTCATAAGGTCAACCTAATAAAGAAATTATGTGAAAATTATGTATCGGAGGTTCGATATTGCGATATTTCATATTATGTGTATGGAGAGTATCCAATTTCATCGGACGATTTTCTTACAACTTCAAACGTCGATTACAGGAAAACCAGACGTTGTTTTGCACTCAATTTAAACGGATTTTTATTCAGAATTAAATAACCTATCATAATTGGTACAATAGTCCAATATTTGGAACAATGATTTTTTTTTGTTTCGTATTTTTCGGACGGAAAAACAACGCAGGTCCCGACCTGCAAAATTTGTGAAAATTAATTGAAATTTTTTTCTACCGAAATTAGACGGCATATAGTTGCAAATATTCATAAGGTCAACCTAATAAAGAAATTATGTGAAAATTATGTATCGGAGGTTCGATATTGCGATATTTCATATTATGTGTATGGAGAGTATCCAATTTCATCGGACGATTTTCTTACAACTTCAAACGTCGATTACAGGAAAACCAGACGTTGTTTTGACTCAATTTAAACGGATTTTTATTCAGAATTAAATAACCTATCATAATTGGTACAATAGTCCAATATTTGGAACAATGATTTTTTTTGTTTCGTATTTTTCGGACGGAAAAACAACGCAGGTCCCGACCTGCAAAATTTGTGAAAATTAATTGAAATTTTTTTCTACCGAAATTAGACGGCATATAGTTGCAAATATTCATAAGGTCAACCTAATAAAGAAATTATGTGAAAATTATGTATCGGAGGTTCGATATTGCGATATTTCATATTATGTGTATGGAGAGTATCCAATTTCATCGGACGATTTTCTTACAACTTCAAACGTCGATTACAGGAAAACCAGACGTAGTTTTGACTCAATTTAAACGGATTTTTATTCAGAATTAAATAACCTATCATAATTGGTACAATAGTCCAATATTTGGAACAATGATTTTTTTTGTTTCGTATTTTTCGGACGGAAAAACAACGCAGGTCCCGACCTGCAAAATTTGTCAAAATTAATTGAAATTTTTTTCTACCGAAATTAGACGGCATATAGTTGCAAATATTCATAAGGTCAACCTAATAAAGAAATTATGTGAAAATTATGTATCGGAGGTTCGATATTGCGATATTTCATATTATGTGTATGGAGAGTATCCAATTTCATCGGACGATTTTCTTACAACTTCAAACGTCGATTACAGGAAAACCAGACGTTGTTTTGACTCAATTTAAACGGATTTTTATTCAGAATTAAATAACCTATCATAATTGGTACAATAGTCCAATATTTGGAACAATGATTTTTTTTGTTTCGTATTTTTCGGACGGAAAAACAACGCAGGTCCCGACCTGCAAAATTTGTCAAAATTAATTGAAATTTTTTTCTACCGAAATTAGACGGCATATAGTTGCAAATATTCATAAGGTCAACCTAATAAAGAAATTATGTGAAAATTATGTATCGGAGGTTCGATATTGCGATATTTCATATTATGTGTATGGAGAGTATCCAATTTCATCGGACGATTTTCTTACAACTTCAAACGTCGATTACAGGAAAACCAGACGTTGTTTTGACTCAATTTAAACGGATTTTTATTCAGAATTAAATAACCTATCATAATTGGTACAATAGTCCAATATTTGGAACAATGATTTTTTTTGTTTCGTATTTTTCGGACGGAAAAACAACGCAGGTCCCGACCTGCAAAATTTGTGAAAATTAATTGAAATTTTTTTCTACCGAAATTAGACGGCATATAGTTGCAAATATTCATAAGGTCAACCTAATAAAGAAATTATGTGAAAATTATGTATCGGAGGTTCGATATTGCGATATTTCATATTATGTGTATGGAGAGTATCCAATTTCATCGACGATTTTCTTACAACTTCAAACGTCGATTACAGGAAAACCAGACGTTGTTTTGACTCAATTTAAACGGATTTTTATTCAGAATTAAATAACCTATCATAATTGGTACAATAGTCCAATATTTGGAACAATGATTTTTTTTGTTTCGTATTTTTCGGACGGAAAAACAACGCAGGTCCCGACCTGCAAAATTTGTGAAAATTAATTGAAATTTTTTTCTACCGAAATTAGACGGCATATAGTTGCAAATATTCATAAGGTCAACCTAATAAAGAAATTATGTGAAAATTATGTATCGGAGGTTCGATATTGCGATATTTCATATTATGTGTATGGAGAGTATCCAATTTCATCGGACGATTTTCTTACAACTTCAAACGTCGATTACAGGAAAACCAGACGTTGTTTTGACTCAATTTAAACGGATTTTTATTCAGAATTAAATAACCTATCATAATTGGTACAATAGTCCAATATTTGGAACAATGATTTTTTTTGTTTCGTATTTTTCGGACGGAAAAACAACGCAGGTCCCGACCTGCAAAATTTGTGAAAATTAATTGAAATTTTTTTTTGTACCGAATTTAGACGGCATATAGTTGCAAATATTCATAAGGTCAACCTAATAAAGAAATTATGTGAAAATTATGTATCGGAGGTTCGATATTGCGATATTTCATATTATGTGTATGGAGAGTATCCAATTTCATCGGACGATTTTCTTACAACTTCAAACGTCGATTACAGGAAAACCAGACGTAGTTTTGACTCAATTTAAACGGATTTTTATTCAGAATTAAATAACCTATCATAATTGGTACAATAGTCCAATATTTGGAACAATGATTTTTTTTGTTTCGTATTTTTCGGACGGAAAAACAACGCAGGTCCCGACCTGCAAAATTTGTGAAAATTAATTGAAATTTTTTTCTACCGAAATTAGACGGCATATAGTTGCAAATATTCATAAGGTCAACCTAATAAAGAAATTATGTGAAAATTATGTATCGGAGGTTCGATATTGCGATATTTCATATTATGTGTATGGAGAGTATCCAATTTCATCGAACGATTTTCTTACAACTTCAAACGTCGATTACAGGAAAACCAGACGTAGTTTTGACTCAATTTAAACGGATTTTATTCAGAATTAAATAACCTATCATAATTGGTACAATAGTCCAATATTTGGAACAATGATTTTTTTTGTTTCGTATTTTTCGGACGGAAAAACAACGCAGGTCCCGACCTGCAAAATTTGTGAAAATTAATTGAAATTTTTTTCTACCGAAATTAGACGGCATATAGTTGCAAATATTCATAAGGTCAACCTAATAAAGAAATTATGTGAAAATTATGTATCGGAGGTTCGATATTGCGATATTTCATATTATGTGTATGGAGAGTATCCAATTTCATCGGACGATTTTCTTACAACTTCAAACGTCGATTACAGGAAAACCAGACATTGTTTTGACTCAATTTAAACGGATTTTTATTCAGAATTAAATAACCTATCATAATTGGTACAATAGTCCAATATTTGGAACAATGATTTTTTTTGTTTCGTATTTTTCGGACGGAAAAACAACGCAGGTCCCGACCTGCAAAATTTGTCAAAATTAATTGAAATTTTTTTCTACCGAAATTAGACGGCATATAGTTGCAAATATTCATAGGTCAACCTAATAAAGAAATTATGTGAAAATTATGTATCGGAGGTTCGATATTGCGATATTTCATATTATGTGTATGGAGAGTATCCAATTTCATCGGACGATTTTCTTACAACTTCAAACGTCGATTACAGGAAAACCAGACGTTGTTTTGACTCAATTTAAACGGATTTTTATTCAGAATTAAATAACCTATCATAATTGGTACAATAGTCCAATATTTGGAACAATGATTTTTTTTGTTTCGTATTTTTCGGACGGAAAAACAACGCAGGTCCCGACCTGCAAAATTTGTGAAAATTAATTGAAATTTTTTTCTACCGAAATTAGACGGCATATAGTTGCAAATATTCATAAGGTCAACCTAATAAAGAAATTATGTGAAAATTATGTATCGGAGGTTCGATATTGCGATATTTCATATTATGTGTATGGAGAGTATCCAATTTCATCGGACGATTTTCTTACAACTTCAAACGTCGATTACAGGAAAACCAGACGTTGTTTTGACTCAATTTAAACGGATTTTTATTCAGAATTAAATAACCTATCATAATTGGTACAATAGTCCAATATTTGGAACAATGATTTTTTTGTTTCGAATTTTTCGGACGGAAAAACAACGCAGGTCCCGACCTGCAAAATTTGTCAAAATTAATTGAAATTTTTTTCTACCGAAATTAGACGGCATATAGTTGCAAATATTCATAAGGTCAACCTAATAAAGAAATTATGTGAAAATTATGTATCGGAGGTTCGATATTGCGATATTTCATATTATGTGTATGGAGAGTATCCAATTTCATCGGACGATTTTCTTACAACTTCAAACGTCGATTACAGGAAAACCAGACGTTGTTTTGACTCAATTTAAACGGATTTTTATTCAGAATTAAATAACCTATCATAATTGGTACAATAGTCCAATATTTGGAACAATGATTTTTTTTGTTTCGTATTTTTCGGACGGAAAAACAACGCAGGTCCCGACCTGCAAAATTTGTGAAAATTAATTGAAATTTTTTTCTACCGAAATTAGACGGCATATAGTTGCAAATATTCATAAGGTCAACCTAATAAAGAAATTATGTGAAAATTATGTATCGGAGGTTCGATATTCCGATATTTCATATTATGTGTATGGAGAGTATCCAATTTCATCGGACGATTTTCTTACAACTTCAAACGTCGATTACAGGAAAACCAGACGTAGTTTTGACTCAATTTAAACGGATTTTTATTCAGAATTAAATAACCTATCATAATTGGTACAATAGTCCAATATTTGGAACAATGATTTTTTCTGTTTCGTATTTTTCGGACGGAAAAACAACGCAGGTCCCGACCTGCAAAATTTGTCAAAATTAATTGAAATTTTTTTCTACCGAAATTAGACGGCATATAGTTGCAAATATTCATAAGGTCAACCTAATAAAGAAATTATGTGAAAATTATGTATCGGAGGTTCGATATTGCGATATTTCATATTATGTGTATGGAGAGTATCCAATTTCATCGGACGATATTCTTACAACTTCAAACGTCGATTACAGGAAAACCAGACGTAGTTTTGACTCAATTTAAACGGATTTTTATTCAGAATTAAATAACCTATCATAATTGGTACAATAGTCCAATATTTGGAACAATGATTTTTTTTGTTTCGTATTTTTCGGACGGAAAAACAACGCAGGTCCCGACCTGCAAAATTTGTGAAAATTAATTGAAATTTTTTTCTACCGAAATTAGACGGCATATAGTTGCAAATATTCATAAGGTCAACCTAATAAAGAAATTATGTGAAAATTATGTATCGGAGGTTCGATATTGCGATATTTCATATTATGTGTATGGAGAGTATCCAATTTCATCGGACGATTTTCTTACAACTTCAAACGTCGATTACAGGAAAACCAGACGTTGTTTTGACTCAATTTAAACGGATTTTTATTCAGAATTAAATAACCTATCATAATTGGTACAATAGTCCAATATTTGGAACAATGATTTTTTTTGTTTCGTATTTTTCGGACGGAAAAACAACGCAGGTCCCGACCTGCAAAATTTGTGAAAATTAATTGAAATTTTTTTCTACCGAAATTAGACGGCATATAGTTGCAAATATTCATAAGGTCAACCTAATAAAGAAATTATGTGAAAATTATGTATCGGAGGTTCGATATTGCGATATTTCATATTATGTGTATGGAGAGTATCCAATTTCATCGGACGATTTTCTTACAACTTCAAACGTCGATTACAGGAAAACCAGACGTTGTTTTGACTCAATTTAAACGGATTTTTATTCAGAATTAAATAACCTATCATAATTGGTACAATAGTCCAATATTTGGAACAATGATTTTTTTTGTTTCGTATTTTTCGGACGGAAAAACAACGCAGGTCCCGACCTGCAAAATTTGTCAAAATTAATTGAAATTTTTTTCTACCGAAATTAGACGGCATATAGTTGCAAATATTCATAAGGTCAACCTAATAAAGAAATTATGTGAAAATTATGTATCGGAGGTTCGATATTGCGATATTTCATATTATGTGTATGGAGAGTATCCAATTTCATCGGACGATTTTCTTACAACTTCAAACGTCGATTACAGGAAAACCAGACGTTGTTTTGACTCAATTTAAACGGATTTTTATTCAGAATTAAATAACCTATCATAATTGGTACAATAGTCCAATATTTGGAACAATGATTTTTTTTGTTTCGTATTTTTCGGACGGAAAAACAACGCAGGTCCCGACCTGCAAAATTTGTCAAAATTAATTGAAATTTTTTTCTACCGAAATTAGACGGCATATAGTTGCAAATATTCATAAGGTCAACCTAATAAAGAAATTTTGTGAAAATTATGTATCGGAGGTTCGATATTGCGATATTTCATATTATGTGTATGGAGAGTATCCAATTTCATCGGACGATTTTCTTACAACTTCAAACGTCGATTACAGGAAAACCAGACGTAGTTTTGACTCAATTTAAACGGATTTTTATTCAGAATTAAATAACCTATCATAATTGGTACAATAGTCCAATATTTGGAACAATGATTTTTTTTGTTTCGTATTTTTCGGACGGAAAAACAACGCAGGTCCCGACCTGCAAAATTTGTGAAAATTAATTGAAATTTTTTTCTACCGAAATTAGACGGCATATAGTTGCAAATATTCATAAGGTCAACCTAATAAAGAAATTATGTGAAAATTATGTATCGGAGGTTCGATATTGCGATATTTCATATTATGTGTATGGAGAGTATCCAATTTCATCGGACGATTTTCTTACAACTTCAAACGTCGATTACAGGAAAACCAGACGTTGTTTTGACTCAATTTAAACGGATTTTTATTCAGAATTAAATAACCTATCATAATTGGTACAATAGTCCAATATTTGGAACAATGATTTTTTTTGTTTCGTATTTTTCGGACGGAAAAACAACGCAGGTCCCGACCTGCAAAATTTGTGAAAATTAATTGAAATTTTTTTCTACCGAAATTAGACGGCATATAGTTGCAAATATTCATAAGGTCAACCTAATAAAGAAATTATGTGAAAATTATGTATCGGAGGTTCGATATTGCGATATTTCATATTATGTGTATGGAGAGTATCCAATTTCATCGGACGATTTTCTTACAACTTCAAACGTCGATTACAGGAAAACCAGACGTTGTTTTGACTCAATTTAAACGGATTTTTATTCAGAATTAAATAACCTATCATAATTGGTACAATAGTCCAATGTTTGGAACAATGATTTTTTTTGTTTCGTATTTTTCGGGCGGAAAAACAACGCAGGTCCCGACCTGCAAAATTTGTGAAAATTAATTGAAATTTTTTTCTACCGAAATTAGACGGCATATAGTTGCAAATATTCATAAGGTCAACCTAATAAAGAAATTATGTGAAAATTATGTATCGGAGGTTCGATATTGCGATATTTCATATTATGTGTATGGAGAGTATCCAATTTCATCGGACGATTTTCTTACAACTTCAAACGTCGATTACAGGAAAACCAGACGTTGTTTTGACTCAATTTAAACGGATTTTTATTCAGAATTAAATAACCTATCATAATTGGTACAATAGTCCAATATTTGGAACAATGATTTTTTTTGTTTCGTATTTTTCGGACGGAAAAACAACGCAGGTCCCGACCTGCAAAATTTGTGAAAATTAATTGAAATTTTTTTTTTGTACCGAATTTAGACGGCATATAGTTGCAAATATTCATAAGGTCAACCTAATAAAGAAATTATGTGAAAATTATGTATCGGAGGTTCGATATTGCGATATTTCATATTATGTGTATGGAGAGTATCCAATTTCATCGGACGATTTTCTTACAACTTCAAACGTCGATTACAGGAAAACCAGACGTAGTTTTGACTCAATTTAAACGGATTTTTATTCAGAATTAAATAACCTATCATAATTGGTACAATAGTCCAATATTTGGAACAATGATTTTTTTTGTTTCGTATTTTTCGGACGGAAAAACAACGCAGGTCCCGACCTGCAAAATTTGTGAAAATTAATTGAAATTTTTTTCTACCGAAATTAGACGGCATATAGTTGCAAATATTCATAAGGTCAACCTAATAAAGAAATTATGTGAAAATTATGTATCGGAGGTTCGATATTGCGATATTTCATATTATGTGTATGGAGAGTATCCAATTTCATCGGACGATTTTCTTACAACTTCAAACGTCGATTACAGGAAAACCAGACGTAGTTTTGACTCAATTTAAACGGATTTTTATTCAGAATTAAATAACCTATCATAATTGGTACAATAGTCCAATATTTGGAACAATGATTTTTTTTGTTTCGTATTTTTCGGACGGAAAAACAACGCAGGTCCCGACCTGCAAAATTTGTCAAAATTAATTGAAATTTTTTTCTACCGAAATTAGACGGCATATAGTTGCAAATATTCATAAGGTCAACCTAATAAAGAAATTATGTGAAAATTATGTATCGGAGGTTCGATATTGCGATATTTCATATTATGTGTATGGAGAGTATCCAATTTCATCGGACGATTTTCTTACAACTTCAAACGTCGATTACAGGAAAACCAGACATTGTTTTGACTCAATTTAAACGGATTTTTATTCAGAATTAAATAACCTATCATAATTGGTACAATAGTCCAATATTTGGAACAATGATTTTTTTTGTTTCGTATTTTTCGGACGGAAAAACAACGCAGGTCCCGACCTGCAAAATTTGTGAAAATTAATTGAAATTTTTTTCTACCGAAATTAGACGGCATATAGTTGCAAATATTCATAAGGTCAACCTAATAAAGAAATTATGTGAAAATTATGTATCGGAGGTTCGATATTGCGATATTTCATATTATGTGTATGGAGAGTATCCAATTTCATCGGACGATTTTCTTACAACTTCAAACGTCGATTACAGGAAAACCAGACGTTGTTTTGACTCAATTTAAACGGATTTTTATTCAGAATTAAATAACCTATCATAATTGGTACAATAGTCCAATATTTGGAACAATGATTTTTTTTGTTTCGTAATTTTCGGACGGAAAAACAACGCAGGTCCCGACCTGCAAAATTTGTGAAAATTAATTGAAATTTGTTTCTACCGAAATTAGACGGCATATAGTTGCAAATATTCATAAGGTCAACCTAATAAAGAAATTATGTGAAAATTATGTATCGGAGGTTCGATATTGCGATATTTCATATTATGTGTATGGAGAGTATCCAATTTCATCGGACGATTTTCTTACAACTTCAAACGTCGATTACAGGAAAACCAGACATTGTTTTGACTCAATTTAAACGGATTTTTATTCAGAATTAAATAACCTATCATAATTGGTACAATAGTCCAATATTTGGAACAATGATTTTTTTTGTTTCGTATTTTTCGGACGGAAAAACAACGCAGGTCCCGACCTGCAAAATTTGTCAAAATTAATTGAAATTTTTTTCTACCGAAATTAGACGGCATATAGTTGCAAATATTCATAAGGTCAACCTAATAAAGAAATTATGTGAAAATTATGTATCGGAGGTTCGATATTGCGATATTTCATATTATGTGTATGGAGAGTATCCAATTTCATCGGACGATTTTCTTACAACTTCAAACGTCGATTACAGGAAAACCAGACGTTGTTTTGACTCAATTTAAACGGATTTTTATTCAGAATTAAATAACCTATCATAATTGGTACAATAGTCCAATATTCGGAACAATAATTTTTTTTGTTTCGTATTTTTCGGACGGAAAAACAACGCAGGTCCCGACCTGCAAAATTTGTCAAAATTAATTGAAATTTTTTTCTACCGAAATTAGACGGCATATAGTTGCAAATATTCATAAGGTCAACCTAATAAAGAAATTATGTGAAAATTATGTATCGGAGGTTCGATATTGCGATATTTCATATTATGTGTATGGAGAGTATCCAATTTCATCGGACGATTTTCTTACAACTTCAAACGTCGATTACAGGAAAACCAGACGTAGTTTTGACTCAATTTAAACGGATTTTTATTCAGAATTAAATAACCTATCATAATTGGTACAATAGTCCAATATTTGGAACAATGATTTTTTTTGTTTCGTATTTTTCGGACGGAAAAACAACGCAGGTCCCGACCTGCAAAATTTGTCAAAATTAATTGAAATTTTTTTCTACCGAAATTAGACGGCATATAGTTGCAAATATTCATAAGGTCAACCTAATAAAGAAATTATGTGAAAATTATGTATCGGAGGTTCGATATTGCGATATTTCATATTATGTGTATGGAGAGTATCCAATTTCATCGGACGATTTTCTTACAACTTCAAACGTCGATTACAGGAAAACCAGACGTTGTTTTGACTCAATTTAAACGGATTTTTATTCAGAATTAAATAACCTATCATAATTGGTACAATAGTCCAATATTTGGAACAATGATTTTTTTTGTTTCGTATTTTTCGGACGGAAAAACAACGCAGGTCCCGACCTGCAAAATTTGTCAAAATTAATTGAAATTTTTTTCTACCGAAATTAGACGGCATATAGTTGCAAATATTCATAAGGTCAACCTAATAAAGAAATTATGTGAAAATTATGTATCGGAGGTTCGATATTGCGATATTTCATATTATGTGTATGGAGAGTATCCAATTTCATCGGACGATTTTCTTACAACTTCAAACGTCGATTACAGGAAAACCAGACGTAGTTTTGACTCAATTTAAACGGATTTTTATTCAGAATTAAATAACCTATCATAATTGGTACAATAGTCCAATATTTGGAACAATGATTTTTTTTGTTTCGTATTTTTCGGACGGAAAAACAACGCAGGTCTCGACCTGCAAAATTTGTCAAAATTAATTGAAATTTTTTTCTACCGAAATTAGACGGCATATAGTTGCAAATATTCATAAGGTCAACCTAATAAAGAAATTATGTGAAAATTATGTATCGGAGGTTCGATATTGCGATATTTCATATTATGTGTATGGAGAGTATCCAATTTCATCGGACGATTTTCTTACAACTTCAAACGTCGATTACACGAAAACCAGACGTAGTTTTGACTCAATTTAAACGGATTTTTATTCAGAATTAAATAACCTATCATAATTGGTACAATAGTCCAATATTTGGAACAATGATTTTTTTTGTTTCGTATTTTTCGGACGGAAAAACAACGCAGGTCCCGACCTGCAAAATTTGTCAAAATTAATTGAAATTTTTTTCTACCGAAATTAGACGGCATATAGTTGCAAATATTCATAAGGTCAACCTAATAAAGAAATTATGTGAAAATTATGTATCGGAGGTTCGATATTGCGATATTTCATATTATGTGTATGGAGAGTATCCAATTTCATCGGACGATTTTCTTACAACTTCAAACGTCGATTACAGGAAAACCAGACGTTGTTTTGACTCAATTTAAACGGATTTTTATTCAGAATTAAATAACCTATCATAATTGGTACAATAGTCCAATATTTGGAACAATGATTTTTTTTGTTTCGTATTTTTCGGACGGAAAAACAACGCAGGTCCCGACCTGCAAAATTTGTCAAAATTAATTGAAATTTTTTTCTACCGAAATTAGACGGCATATAGTTGCAAATATTCATAAGGTCAACCTAATAAAGAAATTATGTGAAAATTATGTATCGGAGGTTCGATATTGCGATATTTCATATTATGTGTATGGAGAGTATCCAATTTCATCGGACGATTTTCTTACAACTTCAAACGTCGATTACAGGAAAACCAGACGTTGTTTTGACTCAATTTAAACGGATTTTTATTCAGAATTAAATAACCTATCATAATTGGTACATTAGTCCAATATTTGGAACAATGATTTTTTTTGTTTCGTATTTTTCGGACGGAAAAACAACGCAGGTCCCGACCTGCAAAATTTGTGAAAATTAATTGAAATTTTTTTCTACCGAAATTAGACGGCATATAGTTGCAAATATTCATAAGGTCAACCTAATAAAGAAATTATGTGAAAATTATGTATCGGAGGTTCGATATTGCGATATTTCATATTATGTGTATGGAGAGTATCCAATTTCATCGGACGATTTTCTTACAACTTCAAACGTCGATTACAGGAAAACCAGACGTAGTTTTGACTCAATTTAAACGGATTTTTATTCAGAATTAAATAACCTATCATAATTGGTACAATAGTCCAATATTTGGAACAATGATTTTTTTTGTTTCGTATTTTTCGGACGGAAAAACAACGCAGGTCTCGACCTGCAAAATTTGTCAAAATTAATTGAAATTTTTTTCTACCGAAATTAGACGGCATATAGTTGCAAATATTCATAAGGTCAACCTAATAAAGAAATTATGTGAAAATTATGTATCGGAGGTTCGATATTGCGATATTTCATATTATGTGTATGGAGAGTATCCAATTTCATCGGACGATTTTCTTACAACTTCAAACGTCGATTACAGGAAAACCAGACGTAGTTTTGACTCAATTTAAACGGATTTTTATTCAGAATTAAATAACCTATCATAATTGGTACAATAGTCCAATATTTGGAACAATGATTTTTTTTGTTTCGTATTTTTCGGACGGAAAAACAACGCAGGTCCCGACCTGCAAAATTTGTCAAAATTAATTGAAATTTTTTTCTACCGAAATTAGACGGCATATAGTTGCAAATATTCATAAGGTCAACCTAATAAAGAAATTATGTGAAAATTATGTATCGGAGGTTCGATATTGCGATATTTCATATTATGTGTATGGAGAGTATCCAATTTCATCGGACGATTTTCTTACAACTTCAAACGTCGATTACAGGAAAACCAGACGTTGTTTTGACTCAATTTAAACGGATTTTTATTCAGAATTAAATAACCTATCATAATTGGTACAATAGTCCAATATTTGGAACAATGATTTTTTTTGTTTCGTATTTTTCGGACGGAAAAACAACGCAGGTCCCGACCTGCAAAATTTGTCAAAATTAATTGAAATTTTTTTCTAACGAAATTAGACGGCATATAGTTGCAAATATTCATAAGGTCAACCTAATAAAGAAATTATGTGAAAATTATGTATCGGAGGTTCGATATTGCGATATTTCATATTATGTGTATGGAGAGTATCCAATTTCATCGGACGATTTTCTTACAACTTCAAACGTCGATTACAGGAAAACCAGACGTTGTTTTGACTCAATTTAAACGGATTTTTATTCAGAATTAAATAACCTATCATAATTGGTACAATAGTCCAATATTTGGAACAATGATTTTTTTTGTTTCGTATTTTTCGGACGGAAAAACAACGCAGGTCCCGACCTGCAAAATTTGTCAAAATTAATTGAAATTTTTTTCTACCGAAATTAGACGGCATATAGTTGCAAATATTCATAAGGTCAACCTAATAAAGAAATTATGTGAAAATTATGTATCGGAGGTTCGATATTGCGATATTTCATATTATGTGTATGGAGAGTATCCAATTTCATCGGACGATTTTCTTACAACTTCAAACGTCGATTACAGGAAAACCAGACGTTGTTTTGACTCAATTTAAACGGATTTTTATTCAGAATTAAATAACCTATCATAATTGGTACAATAGTCCAATATTTGGAACAATGATTTTTTTTGTTTCGTATTTTTCGGACGGAAAAACAACGCAGGTCCCGACCTGCAAAATTTGTCAAAATTAATTGAAATTTTTTTCTACCGAAATTAGACGGCATATAGTTGCAAATATTCATAAGGTCAACCTAATAAAGAAATTATGTGAAAATTATGTATCGGAGGTTCGATATTGCGATATTTCATATTATGTGTATGGAGAGTATCCAATTTCATCGGACGATTTTCTTACAACTTCAAACGTCGATTACAGGAAAACCAGACGTTGTTTTGACTCAATTTAAACGGATTTTTATTCAGAATTAAATAACCTATCATAATTGGTACAATAGTCCAATATTTGGAACAATGATTTTTTTTGTTTCGTATTTTTCGGACGGAAAAACAACGCAGGTCCCGACCTGCAAAATTTGTGAAAATTAATTGAAATTTTTTTCTACCGAAATTAGACGGCATATAGTTGCAAATATTCATAAGATCAACCTAATAAAGAAATTATGTGAAAATTATGTATCGGAGGTTCGATATTGCGATATTTCATATTATGTGTATGGAGAGTATCCAATTTCATCGGACGATTTTCTTACAACTTCAAACGTCGATTACAGGAAAACCAGACGTAGTTTTGACTCAATTTAAACGGATTTTTATTCAGAATTAAATAACCTATCATAATTGGTACAATAGTCCAATATTTGGAACAATGATTTTTTTTGTTTCGTATTTTTCGGACGGAAAAACAACGCAGGTCCCGACCTGCAAAATTTGTGAAAATTAATTGAAATTTTTTTCTACCGAAATTAGACGGCATATAGTTGCAAATATTCATAAGGTCAACCTAATAAAGAAATTATGTGAAAATTATGTATCGGAGGTTCGATATTGCGATATTTCATATTATGTGTATGGAGAGTATCCAATTTCATCGGACGATTTTCTTACAACTTCAAACGTCGATTACAGGAAAACCAGACGTTGTTTTGACTCAATTTAAACGGATTTTTATTCAGAATTAAATAACCTATCATAATTGGTACAATAGTCCAATATTTGGAACAATGATTTTTTTTGTTTCGTATTTTTCGGACGGAAAAACAACGCAGGTCCCGACCTGCAAAATTTGTCAAAATTAATTGAAATTTTTTTCTACCGAAATTAGACGGCATATAGTTGCAAATATTCATAAGGTCAACCTAATAAAGAAATTATGTGAAAATTATGTATCGGAGGTTCGATATTGCGATATTTCATATTATGTGTATGGAGAGTATCCAATTTCATCGGACGATTTTCTTACAACTTCAAACGTCGATTACAGGAAAACCAGACGTTGTTTTGACTCAATTTAAACGGATTTTTATTCAGAATTAAATAACCTATCATAATTGGTACAATAGTCCAATATTTGGAACAATGATTTTTTTTGTTTCGTATTTTTCGGACGGAAAAACAACGCAGGTCCCGACCTGCAAAATTTGTGAAAATTAATTGAAATTTTTTTCTACCGAAATTAGACGGCATATAGTTGCAAATATTCATAAGGTCAACCTAATAAAGAAATTATGTGAAAATTATGTATCGGAGGTTCGATATTGCGATATTTCATATTATGTGTATGGAGAGTATCCAATTTCATCGGACGATTTTCTTACAACTTCAAACGTCGATTACAGGAAAACCAGACGTTGTTTTGACTCAATTTAAACGGATTTTTATTCAGAATTAAATAACCTATCATAATTGGTACAATAGTCCAATATTTGGAACAATGATTTTTTTTGTTTCGTATTTTTCGGACGGAAAAACAACGCAGGTCCCGACCTGCAAAATTTGTGAAAATTAATTTAAATTTTTTTCTACCGAAATTAGACGGCATATAGTTGCAAATATTCATAAGGTCAACCTAATAAAGAAATTATGTGAAAATTATGTATCGGAGGTTCGATATTGCGATATTTCATATTATGTGTATGGAGAGTATCCAATTTCATCGGACGATTTTCTTACAACTTCAAACGTCGATTACAGGAAAACCAGACGTAGTTTTGACTCAATTTAAACGGATTTTTATTCAGAATTAAATAACCTATCATAATTGGTACAATAGTCCAATATTTGGAACAATGATTTTTTTTGTTTCGTATTTTTCGGACGGAAAAACAACGCAGGTCCCGACCTGCAAAATTTGTGAAAATTAATTGAAATTTTTTTCTACCGAAATTAGACGGCATATAGTTGCAAATATTCATAAGGTCAACCTAATAAAGAAATTATGTGAAAATTATGTATCGGAGGTTCGATATTGCGATATTTCATATTATGTGTATGGAGAGTATCCAATTTCATCGGACGATTTTCTTACAACTTCAAACGTCGATTACAGGAAAACCAGACGTTGTTTTGACTCAATTTAAACGGATTTTTATTCAGAATTAAATAACCTATCATAATTGGTACAATAGTCCAATATTTGGAACAATGATTTTTTTTGTTTCGTATTTTTCGGACGGAAAAACAACGCAGGTCCCGACCTGCAAAATTTGTGAAAATTAATTGAAATTTTTTTCTACCGAAATTAGACGGCATATAGTTGCAAATATTCATAAGGTCAACCTAATAAAGAAATTATGTGAAAATTATGTATCGGAGGTTCGATATTGCGATATTTCATATTATGTGTATGGAGAGTATCCAATTTCATCGGACGATTTTCTTACAACTTCAAACGTCGATTACAGGAAAACCAGACGTTGTTTTGACTCAATTTAAACGGATTTTTATTCAGAATTAAATAACCTATCATAATTAGTACAATAGTCCAATATTTGGAACAATGATTTTTTTTGTTTCGTATTTTTCGGACGGAAAAACAACGCAGGTCCCGACCTGCAAAATTTGTCAAAATTAATTGAAATTTTTTTCTACCGAAATTAGACGGCATATAGTTGCAAATATTCATAAGGTCAACCTAATAAAGAAATTATGTGAAAATTATGTATCGGAGGTTCGATATTGCGATATTTCATATTATGTGTATGGAGAGTATCCAATTTCATCGGACGATTTTCTTACAACTTCAAACGTCGATTACAGGAAAACCAGACGTTGTTTTGACTCAATTTAAACGGATTTTTATTCAGAATTAAATAACCTATCATAATTGGTACAATAGTCCAATATTTGGAACAATGATTTTTTTTGTTTCGTATTTTTCGGACGGAAAACCAACGCAGGTCCCGACCTGCAAAATTTGTCAAAATTAATTGAAATTTTTTTCTACCGAAATTAGACGGCATATAGTTGCAAATATTCATAAGGTCAACCTAATAAAGAAATTATGTGAAAATTATGTATCGGAGGTTCGATATTGCGATATTTCATATTATGTGTATGGAGAGTATCCAATTTCATCGGACGATTTTCTTACAACTTCAAACGTCGATTACAGGAAAACCAGACGTAGTTTTGACTCAATTTAAACGGATTTTTATTCAGAATTAAATAACCTATCATAATTGGTACAATAGTCCAATATTTGGAACAATGATTTTTTTTGTTTCGTATTTTTCGGACGGAAAAACAACGCAGGTCCCGACCTGCAAAATTTGTGAAAATTAATTTAAATTTTTTTCTACCGAAATTAGACGGCATATAGTTGCAAATATTCATAAGGTCAACCTAATAAAGAAATTATGTGAAAATTATGTATCGGAGGTTCGATATTGCGATATTTCATATTATGTGTATGGAGAGTATCCAATTTCATCGGACGATTTTCTTACAACTTCAAACGTCGATTACAGGAAAACCAGACGTAGTTTTGACTCAATTTAAACGGATTTTTATTCAGAATTAAATAACCTATCATAATTGGTACAATAGTCCAATATTTGGAACAATGATTTTTTTTGTTTCGTATTTTTCGGACGGAAAAACAACGCAGGTCCCGACCTGCAAAATTTGTGAAAATTAATTGAAATTTTTTTCTACCGAAATTAGACGGCATATAGTTGCAAATATTCATAAGGTCAACCTAATAAAGAAATTATGTGAAAATTATGTATCGGAGGTTCGATTTCGATATTGCGATATTTCATATTATGTGTATGGAGAGTATCCAATTTCATCGGACGATTTTCTTACAACTTCAAACGTCGATTACAGGAAAACCAGACGTAGTTTTGACTCAATTTAAACGGATTTTTATTCAGAATTAAATAACCTATCATAATTGGTACAATAGTCCAATATTTGGAACAATGATTTTTTTTGTTTCGTATTTTTCGGACGGAAAAACAACGCAGGTCCCGACCTGCAAAATTTGTCAAAATTAATTGAAATTTTTTTCTACCGAAATTAGACGGCATATAGTTGCAAATATTCATAAGGTCAACCTAATAAAGAAATTATGTGAAAATTATGTATCGGAGGTTCGATATTGCGATATTTCATATTATGTGTATGGAGAGTATCCAATTTCATCGGACGATTTTCTTACAACTTCAAACGTCGATTACAGGAAAACCAGACGTTGTTTTGACTCAATTTAAACGGATTTTTATTCAGAATTAAATAACCTATCATAATTGGTACAATAGTCCAATATTTGGAACAATGATTTTTTTTGTTTCGTATTTTTCGGACGGAAAAACAACGCAGGTCCCGACCTGCAAAATTTGTCAAAATTAATTGAAATTTTTTTCTACCGAAATTAGACGGCATATAGTTGCAAATATTCATAAGGTCAACCTAATAAAGAAATTATGTGAAAATTATGTATCGGAGGTTCGATATTGCGATATTTCATATTATGTGTATGGAGAGTATCCAATTTCATCGGACGATTTTCTTACAACTTCAAACGTCGATTACAGGAAAACCAGACGTAGTTTTGACTCAATTTAAACGGATTTTTATTCAGAATTAAATAACCTATCATAATTGGTACAATAGTCCAATATTTGGAACAATGATTTTTTTTGTTTCGTATTTTTCGGACGGAAAAACAACGCAGGTCTCGACCTGCAAAATTTGTCAAAATTAATTGAAATTTTTTTCTACCGAAATTAGACGGCATATAGTTGCAAATATTCATAAGGTCAACCTAATAAAGAAATTATGTGAAAATTATGTATCGGAGGTTCGATATTGCGATATTTCATATTATGTGTATGGAGAGTATCCAATTTCATCGGACGATTTTCTTACAACTTCAAACGTCGATTACAGGAAAACCAGACGTTGTTTTGACTCAATTTAAACGGATTTTTATTCAGAATTAAATAACCTATCATAATTGGTACAATAGTCCAATATTTGGAACAATGATTTTTTTTGTTTCGTATTTTTCGGACTTAAAAACAACGCAGGTCCCGACCTGCAAAATTTGTCAAAATTAATTGAAATTTTTTTCTACCGAAATTAGACGGCATATAGTTGCAAATATTCATAAGGTCAACCTAATAAAGAAATTATGTGAAAATTATGTATCGGAGGTTCGATATTGCGATATTTCATATTATGTGTATGGAGAGTATCCAATTTCATCGGACGATTTTCTTACAACTTCAAACGTCGATTACAGGAAAACCAGACGTTGTTTTGACTCAATTTAAACGGATTTTTATTCAGAATTAAATAACCTATCATAATTGGTACAATAGTCCAATATTTGGAACAATGATTTTTTTTGTTTCGTATTTTTCGGACGGAAAAACAACGCAGGTCCCGACCTGCAAAATTTGTGAAAATTAATTGAAATTTTTTTCTACCGAAATTAGACGGCATATAGTTGCAAATATTCATAAGGTCAACCTAATAAAGAAATTATGTGAAAATTATGTATCGGAGGTTCGATATTGCGATATTTCATATTATGTGTATGGAGAGTATCCAATTTCATCGGACGATTTTCTTACAACTTCAAACGTCGATTACAGGAAAACCAGACGTAGTTTTGACTCAATTTAAACGGATTTTTATTCAGAATTAAATAACCTATCATAATTGGTACAATAGTCCAATATTTGGAACAATGATTTTTTTTGTTTCGTATTTTTCGGACGGAAAAACAACGCAGGTCCCGACCTGCAAAATTTGTCAAAATTAATTGAAATTTTTTTCTACCGAAATTAGACGGCATATAGTTGCAAATATTCATAAGGTCAACCTAATAAAGAAATTATGTGAAAATTATGTATCGGAGGTTCGATATTGCGATATTTCATATTATGTGTATGGAGAGTATCCAATTTCATCGGACGATTCTCTTACAACTTCAAACGTCGATTACAGGAAAACCAGACGTTGTTTTGACTCAATTTAAACGGATTTTTATTCAGAATTAAATAACCTATCATAATTGGTACAATAGTCCAATATTTGGAACAATGATTTTTTTTGTTTCGTATTTTTCGGACGGAAAAACAACGCAGGTCCCGACCTGCAAAATTTGTCAAAATTAATTGAAATTTTTTTCTACCGAAATTAGACGGCATATAGTTGCAAATATTCATAAGGTCAACCTAATAAAGAAATTATGTGAAAATTATGTATCGGAGGTTCGATATTGCGATATTTCATATTATGTGTATGGAGAGTATCCAATTTCATCGGACGATTTTCTTACAACTTCAAACGTCGATTACAGGAAAACCAGACGTAGTTTTGACTCAATTTAAACGGATTTTTATTCAGAATTAAATAACCTATCATAATTGGTACAATAGTCCAATATTTGGAACAATGATTTTTTTTGTTTCGTATTTTTCGGACGGAAAAACAACGCAGGTCTCGACCTGCAAAATTTGTCAAAATTAATTGAAATTTTTTTCTACCGAAATTAGACGGCATATAGTTGCAAATATTCATAAGGTCAACCTAATAAAGAAATTATGTGAAAATTATGTATCGGAGGTTCGATATTGCGATATTTCATATTATGTGTATGGAGAGTATCCAATTTCATCGGACGATTTTCTTACAACTTCAAACGTCGATTACAGGAAAACCAGACGTTGTTTTGACTCAATTTAAACGGATTTTTATTCAGAATTAAATAACCTATCATAATTGGTACAATAGTCCAATATTTGGAACAATGATTTTTTTTGTTTCGTATTTTTCGGACGGAAAAACAACGCAGGTCCCGACCTGCAAAATTTGTGAAAATTAATTTAAATTTTTTTCTACCGAAATTAGACGGCATATAGTTGCAAATATTCATAAGGTCAACCTAATAAAGAAATTATGTGAAAATTATGTATCGGAGGTTCGATATTGCGATATTTCATATTATGTGTATGTAGAGTATCCAATTTCATCGGACGATTTTCTTACAACTTCAAACGTCGATTACAGGAAAACCAGACGTAGTTTTGACTCAATTTAAACGGATTTTTATTCAGAATTAAATAACCTATCATAATTGGTACAATAGTCCAATATTTGGAACAATGATTTTTTTTGTTTCGTATTTTTCGGACGGAAAAACAACGCAGGTCCCGACCTGCAAAATTTGTCAAAATTAATTGAAATTTTTTTCTACCGAAATTAGACGGCATATAGTTGCAAATATTCATAAGGTCAACCTAATAAAGAAATTATGTGAAAATTATGTATCGGAGGTTCGATATTGAGATATTTCATATTATGTGTATGGAGAGTATCCAATTTCATCGGACGATTTTCTTACAACTTCAAACGTCGATTACAGGAAAACCAGACGTTGTTTTGACTCAATTTAAACGGATTTTTATTCAGAATTAAATAACCTATCATAATTGGTACAATAGTCCAATATTTGGAACAATGATTTTTTTTGTTTCGTATTTTTCGGACGGAAAAACAACGCAGGTCCCGACCTGCAAAATTTGTGAAAATTAATTGAAATTTTTTTCTACCGAAATTAGACGGCATATAGTTGCAAATATTCATAAGGTCAACCTAATAAAGAAATTATGTGAAAATTATGTATCGGAGGTTCGATATTGCGATATTTCATATTATGTGTATGGAGAGTATCCAATTTCATCGGACGATTTTCTTACAACTTCAAACGACGATTACAGGAAAACCAGACGTTGTTTTGACTCAATTTAAACGGATTTTTATTCAGAATTAAATAACCTATCATAATTGGTACAATAGTCCAATATTTGGAACAATGATTTTTTTTGTTTCGTATTTTTCGAACGGAAAAACAACGCAGGTCCCGACCTGCAAAATTTGTGAAAATTAATTGAAATTTTTTTCTACCGAAATTAGACGGCATATAGTTGCAAATATTCATAAGGTCAACCTAATAAAGAAATTATGTGAAAATTATGTATCGGAGGTTCGATATTGCGATATTTCATATTATGTGTATGGAGAGTATCCAATTTCATCGGACGATTTTCTTACAACTTCAAACGTCGATTACAGGAAAACCAGACGTAGTTTTGACTCAATTTAAACGGATTTTTATTCAGAATTAAATAACCTATCATAATTGGTACAATAGTCCAATATTTGGAACAATGATTTTTTTTGTTTCGTATTTTTCGGACGGAAAAACAACGCAGGTCCCGACCTGCAAAATTTGTGAAAATTAATTTAAATTTTTTTCTACCGAAATTAGACGGCATATAGTTGCAAATATTCATAAGGTCAACCTAATAAAGAAATTATGTGAAAATTATGTATCGGAGGTTCGATATTGCGATATTTCATATTATGTGTATGGAGAGTATCCAATTTCATCGGACGATTTTCTTACAACTTCAAACGTCGATTACAGGAAAACCAGACGTTGTTTTGACTCAATTTAAACGGATTTTTATTCAGAATTAAATAACCTATCATAATTGGTACAATAGTCCAATATTTGGAACAATGATTTTTTTTGTTTCGTATTTTTCGGACGGAAAAACAACGCAGGTCCCGACCTGCAAAATTTGTGAAAATTAATTGAAATTTTTTTCTACCGAAATTAGACGGCATATAGTTGCAAATATTCATAAGGTCAACCTAATAAAGAAATTATGTGAAAATTATGTATCGGAGGTTCGATATTGCGATATTTCATATTATGTGTATGGAGAGTATCCAATTTCATCGGACGATTTTCTTACAACTTCAAACGTCGATTACACGAAAACCAGACGTTGTTTTGACTCAATTTAAACGGATTTTTATTCAGAATTAAATAACCGATCATAATTGGTACAATAGTCCAATATTTGGAACAATGATTTTTTTTGTTTCGTATTTTTCGGACGGAAAAACAACGCAGGTCCCGACCTGCAAAATTTGTGAAAATTAATTGAAATTTTTTTCTACCGAAATTAGACGGCATATAGTTGCAAATATTCATAAGGTCAACCTAATAAAGAAATTATGTGAAAATTATGTATCGGAGGTTCGATATTGCGATATTTCATATTATGTGTATGGAGAGTATCCAATTTCATCGGACGATTTTCTTACAACTTCAAACGTCGATTACAGGAAAACCAGACGTAGTTTTGACTCAATTTAAACGGATTTTTATTCAGAATTAAATAACCTATCATAATTGGTACAATAGTCCAATATTTGGAACAATGATTTTTTTTGTTTCGTATTTTTCGGACGGAAAAACAACGCAGGTCCCGACGTGCAAAATTTGTCAAAATTAATTGAAATTTTTTTCTACCGAAATTAGACGGCATATAGTTGCAAATATTCATAAGGTCAACCTAATAAAGAAATTATGTGAAAATTATGTATCGAAGGTTCGATATTGCGATATTTCATATTATGTGTATGGAGAGTATCCAATTTCATCGGACGATTTTCTTACAACTTCAAACGTCGATTACAGGAAAACCAGACGTTGTTTTGACTCAATTTAAACGGATTTTTATTCAGAATTAAATAACCTATCATAATTGGTACAATAGTCCAATATTTGGAACAATGATGTTTTTTGTTTCGTATTTTTCGGACGGAAAAACAGCGCAGGTCCCGACCTGCAAAATTTGTGAAAATTAATTGAAATTTTTTTCTACCGAAATTAGACGGCATATAGTTGCAAATATTCATAAGGTCAACCTAATAAAGAAATTATGTGAAAATTATGTATCGGAGGTTCGATATTGCGATATTTCATATTATGTGTATGGAGAGTATCCAATTTCATCGGACGATATTCTTACAACTTCAAACGTCGATTACAGGAAAACCAGACGTAGTTTTGACTCAATTTAAACGGATTTTTATTCATAATTAAATAACCTATCATAATTGGTACAATAGTCCAATATTTGGAACAATGATTTTTTTTGTTTCGTATTTTTCGGACGGAAAAACAACGCAGGTCCCGACCTGCAAAATTTGTCAAAATTAATTGAAATTTTTTTCTACCGAAATTAGACGGCATATAGTTGCAAATATTCATAAGGTCAACCTAATAAAGAAATTATGTGAAAATTATGTATCGGAGGTTCGATATTGCGATATTTCATATTATGTGTATGGAGAGTATCCAATTTCATCGGACGATTTTCTTACAACTTCAAACGTCGATTACAGGAAAACCAGACGTAGTTTTGACTCAATTTAAACGGATTTTTATTCAGAATTAAATAACCTATCATAATTGGTACAATAGTCCAATATTTGGAACAATGATTTTTTTTGTTTCGTATTTTTCGGACGGAAAAACAACGCAGGTCCCGACCTGCAAAATTTGTCAAAATTAATTGAAATTTTTTTCTACCGAAATTAGACGGCATATAGTTGCAAATATTCATAAGGTCAACCTAATAAAGAAATTATGTGAAAATTATGTATCAGAGGTTCGATATTGCGATATTTCATATTATGTGTATGGAGAGTATCCAATTTCATCGGACGATTTTCTTACAACTTCAAACGTCGATTACAGGAAAACCAGACGTTGTTTTGACTCAATTTAAACGGATTTTTATTCAGAATTAAATAACCTATCATAATTGGTACAATAGTCCAATATTTGGAACAATGATTTTTTTTGTTTCGTATTTTTCGGACGGAAAAACAACGCAGGTCCCGACCTGCAAAATTTGTGAAAATTAATTGAAATTTTTTTCTACCGAAATTAGACGGCATATAGTTGCAAATATTCATAAGGTCAACCTAATAAAGAAATTATGTGAAAATTATGTATCGGAGGTTCGATATTGCGATATTTCATATTATGTGTATGGAGAGTATCCAATTTCATCGGACGATATTCTTACAACTTCAAACGACGATTACACGAAAACCAGACGTTGTTTTGACTCAATTTAAACGGATTTTTATTCAGAATTAAATAACCTATCATAATTGGTACAATAGTCCAATATTTGGAACAATGATTTTTTTTGTTTCGTATTTTTCGGACGGAAAAACAACGCAGGTCCCGACCTGCAAAATTTGTGAAAATTAATTGAAATTTTTTTCTACCGAAATTAGACGGCATATAGTTGCAAATATTCATAAGGTCAACCTAATAAAGAAATTATGTGAAAATTATGTATCGGAGGTTCGATATTGCGATATTTCATATTATGTGTATGGAGAGTATCCAATTTCATCGGACGATTTTCTTACAACTTCAAACGTCGATTACAGGAAAACCAGACGTAGTTTTGACTCAATTTAAACGGATTTTTATTCAGAATTAAATAACCTATCATAATTGGTACAATAGTCCAATATTTGGAACAATGATTTTTTTTGTTTCGTATTTTTCGGACGGAAAAACAACGCAGGTCCCGACCTGCAAAATTTGTGAAAATTAATTGAAATTTTTTTCTACCGAAATTAGACGGCATATAGTTGCAAATATTCATAAGGTCAACCTAATAAAGAAATTATGTGAAAATTATGTATCGGAGGTTCGATATTGCGATATTTCATATTATGTGTATGGAGAGTATCCAATTTCATCGGACGATTTTCTTACAACTTCAAACGTCGATTACAGGAAAACCAGACGTTGTTTTGACTCAATTTAAACGGATTTTTATTCAGAATTAAATAACCTATCATAATTGGTACAATAGTCCAATATTTGGAACAATGATTTTTTTTGTTTCGTATTTTTCGGACGGAAAAACAACGCAGGTCCCGACCTGCAAAATTTGTCAAAATTAATTGAAATTTTTTTCTACCGAAATTAGACGGCATATAGTTGCAAATATTCATAAGGTCAACCTAATAAAGAAATTATGTGAAAATTATGTATCGGAGGTTCGATATTGCGATATTTCATATTATGTGTATGGAGAGTATCCAATTTCATCGGACGATTTTCTTACAACTTCAAACGTCGATTACAGGAAAACCAGACGTTGTTTTGACTCAATTTAAACGGATTTTTATTCAGAATTAAATAACCTATCATAATTGGTACAATAGTCCAATATTTGGAACAATGATTTTTTTTGTTTCGTATTTTTCGGACGGAAAAACAACGCAGGTCCCGACCTGCAAAATTTGTCAAAATTAATTGAAATTTTTTTCTACCGAAATTAGACGGCATATAGTTGCAAATATTCATAAGGTCAACCTAATAAAGAAATTATGTGAAAATTATGTATCGGAGGTTCGATATTGCGATATTTCATATTATGTGTATGGAGAGTATCCAATTTCATCGGACGATTTTCTTACAACTTCAAACGTCGATTACAGGAAAACCAGACGTTGTTTTGACTCAATTTAAACGGATTTTTATTCAGAATTAAATAACCTATCATAATTGGTACAATAGTCCAATATTTGGAACAATGATTTTTTTTGTTTCGTATTTTTCGGACGGAAAAACAACGCAGGTCCCGACCTGCAAAATTTGTCAAAATTAATTGAAATTTTTTTCTACCGAAATTAGACGGCATATAGTTGCAAATATTCATAAGGTCAACCGAATAAAGAAATTATGTGAAAATTATGTATCGGAGGTTCGATATTGCGATATTTCATATTATGTGTATGGAGAGTATCCAATTTCATCGGACGATTTTCTTACAACTTCAAACGTCGATTACAGGAAAACCAGACGTAGTTTTGACTCAATTTAAACGGATTTTTATTCATAATTAAATAACCTATCATAATTGGTACAATAGTCCAATATTTGGAACAATAATTTTTTTTGTTTCGTATTTTTCGGACGGAAAAACAACGCAGGTCCCGACCTGCAAAATTTGTGAAAATTAATTGAAATTTTTTTCTACCGAAATTAGACGGCATATAGTTGCAAATATTCATAAGGTCAACCTAATAAAGAAATTATGTGAAAATTATGTATCGGAGGTTCGATATTGCGATATTTCATATTATGTGTATGGAGAGTATCCAATTTCATCGGACGATTTTCTTACAACTTCAAACGTCGATTACAGGAAAACCAGACGTTGTTTTGACTCAATTTAAACGGATTTTTATTCAGAATTAAATAACCTATCATAATTGGTACAATAGTCCAATATTTGGAACAATGATTTTTTTTGTTTCGTATTTTTCGGACGGAAAAACAACGCAGGTCCCGACCTGCAAAATTTGTCAAAATTAATTGAAATTTTTTTCTACCGAAATTAGACGGCATATAGTTGCAAATATTCATAAGGTCAACCTAATAAAGAAATTATGTGAAAATTATGTATCGGAGGTTCGATATTGCGATATTTCATATTATGTGTATGGAGAGTATCCAATTTCATCGGACGATTTTCTTACAACTTCAAACGTCGATTACAGGAAAACCAGACGTAGTTTTGACTCAATTTAAACGGATTTTTATTCAGAATTAAATAACCTATCATAATTGGTACAATAGTCCAATATTTGGAACAATGATTTTTTTTGTTTCGTATTTTTCGGACGGAAAAACAACGCAGGTCCCGACCTGCAAAATTTGTGAAAATTAATTGAAATTTTTTTCTACCGAAATTAGACGGCATATAGTTGCAAATATTCATAAGGTCAACCTAATAAAGAAATTATGTGAAAATTATGTATCGGAGGTTCGATATTGCGATATTTCATATTATGTGTATGGAGAGTATCCAATTTCATCGGACGATTTTCTTACAACTTCAAACGACGATTACACGAAAACCAGACGTTGTTTTGACTCAATTTAAACGGATTTTTATTCAGAATTAAATAACCTATCATAATTGGTACAATAGTCCAATATTTGGAACAATGATTTTTTTTGTTTCGTATTTTTCGGACGGAAAAACAACGCAGGTCCCGACCTGCAAAATTTGTCAAAATTAATTGAAATTTTTTTCTACCGAAATTAGACGGCATATAGTTGCAAATATTCATAAGGTCAACCTAATAAAGAAATTATGTGAAAATTATGTATCGGAGGTTCGATATTGCGATATTTCATATTATGTGTATGGAGAGTATCCAATTTCATCGGACGATTTTCTTACAACTTCAAACGTCGATTACACGAAAACCAGACGTTGTTTTGACTCAATTTAAACGGATTTTTATTCAGAATTAAATAACCTATCATAATTGGTACAATAGTCCAATATTTGGAACAATGATTTTTTTTGTTTCGTATTTTTCGGACGGAAAAACAACGCAGGTCCCGACCTGCAAAATTTGTGAAAATTAATTGAAATTTTTTTCTACCGAAATTAGACGGCATATAGTTGCAAATATTCATAAGGTCAACCTAATAAAGAAATTATGTGAAAATTATGTATCGGAGGTTCGATATTGCGATATTTCATATTATGTGTATGGAGAGTATCCAATTTCATCGGACGATTTTCTTACAACTTCAAACGTCGATTACACGAAAACCAGACGTTGTTTTGACTCAATTTAAACGGATTTTTATTCAGAATTAAATAACCTATCATAATTGGTACAATAGTCCAATATTTGGAACAATGATTTTTTTTGTTTCGTATTTTTCGGACGGAAAAACAACGCAGGTCCCGACCTGCAAAATTTGTGAAAATTAATTGAAATTTTTTTCTACCGAAATTAGACGGCATATAGTTGCAAATATTCATAAGGTCAACCTAATAAAGAAATTATGTGAAAATTATGTATCGGAGGTTCGATATTGCGATATTTCATATTATGTGTATGGAGAGTATCCAATTTCATCGGACGATTTTCTTACAACTTCAAACGTCGATTACAGGAAAACCAGACGTTGTTTTGACTCAATTTAAACGGATTTTTATTCAGAATTAAATAACCTATCATAATTGGTACAATAGTCCAATATTTGGAACAATGATTTTTTTTGTTTCGTATTTTTCGGACGGAAAAACAACGCAGGTCCCGACCTGCAAAATTTGTGAAAATTAATTGAAATTTTTTTCTACCGAAATTAGACGGCATATAGTTGCAAATATTCATAAGGTCAACCTAATAAAGAAATTATGTGAAAATTATGTATCGGAGGTTCGATATTGCGATATTTCATATTATGTGTATGGAGAGTATCCAATTTCATCGGACGATTTTCTTACAACTTCAAACGTCGATTACAGGAAAACCAGACGTTGTTTTGACTCAATTTAAACGGATTTTTATTCAGAATTAAATAACCTATCATAATTGGTACAATAGTCCAATATTTGGAACAATGATTTTTTTTGTTTCGTATTTTTCGGACGGAAAAACAACGCAGGTCCCGACCTGCAAAATTTGTGAAAATTAATTGAAATTTTTTTCTACCGAAATTAGACGGCATATAGTTGCAAATATTCATAAGGTCAACCTAATAAAGAAATTATGTGAAAATTATGTATCGGAGGTTCGATATTGCGATATTTCATATTATGTGTATGGAGAGTATCCAATTTCATCGGACGATTTTCTTACAACTTCAAACGTCGATTACAGGAAAACCAGACGTAGTTTTGACTCAATTTAAACGGATTTTTATTCAGAATTAAATAACCTATCATAATTGGTACAATAGTCCAATATTTGGAACAATGATTTTTTTTGTTTCGTATTTTTCGGACGGAAAAACAACGCAGGTCCCGACGTGCAAAATTTGTCAAAATTAATTGAAATTTTTTTCTACCGAAATTAGACGGCATATAGTTGCAAATATTCATAAGGTCAACCTAATAAAGAAATTATGTGAAAATTATGTATCGAAGGTTCGATATTGCGATATTTCATATTATGTGTATGGAGAGTATCCAATTTCATCGGACGATTTTCTTACAACTTCAAACGTCGATTACAGGAAAACCAGACGTTGTTTTGACTCAATTTAAACGGATTTTTATTCAGAATTAAATAACCTATCATAATTGGTACAATAGTCCAATATTTGGAACAATGATTTTTTTTGTTTCGTATTTTTCGGACGGAAAAACAGCGCAGGTCCCGACCTGCAAAATTTGTGAAAATTAATTGAAATTTTTTTCTACCGAAATTAGACGGCATATAGTTGCAAATATTCATAAGGTCAACCTAATAAAGAAATTATGTGAAAATTATGTATCGGAGGTTCGATATTGCGATATTTCATATTATGTGTATGGAGAGTATCCAATTTCATCGGACGATTTTCTTACAACTTCAAACGTCGATTACAGGAAAACCAGACGTTGTTTTGACTCAATTTAAACGGATTTTTATTCAGAATTAAATAACCTATCATAATTGGTACAATAGTCCAATATTTGGAACAATGATTTTTTTTGTTTCGTATTTTTCGGACGGAAAAACAACGCAGGTCCCGATGCAAAATTTGTGAAAATTAATTGAAATTTTTTTCTACCGAAATTCATTCCAAATATTCATACCGAAATTCATTCATAATATTCATAACATTTTGTCAATTCTTCCAAATATTCATAAGGTCAACCTAATAAAGAAATTATGTGAAAATTATGTATCGGAGGTTCGATATTGCGATATTTCATATTATGTGTATGGAGAGTATCCAATTTCATCGGACGATTTTCTTACAACTTCAAACGTCGATTACAGGAAAACCAGACGTAGTTTTGACTCAATTTAAACGGATTTTTATTCATAATTAAATAACCTATCATAATTGGTACAATAGTCCAATATTTGGAACAATGATTTTTTTTGTTTCGTATTTTTCGGACGGAAAAACAACGCAGGTCCCGACCTGCAAAATTTGTCAAAATTAATTGAAATTTTTTTCTACCGAAATTAGACGGCATATAGTTGCAAATATTCATAAGGTCAACCTAATAAAGAAATTATGTGAAAATTATGTATCGGAGGTTCGATATTGCGATATTTCATATTATGTGTATGGAGAGTATCCAATTTCATCGGACGATTTTCTTACAACTTCAAACGTCGATTACAGGAAAACCAGACGTAGTTTTGACTCAATTTAAACGGATTTTTATTCAGAATTAAATAACCTATCATAATTGGTACAATAGTCCAATATTTGGAACAATGATTTTTTTTGTTTCGTATTTTTCGG
>CAVNVL010000083.1:0-10000 GCA_963691935.1 Nephrotoma guestfalica | reverse complement strand
TGCATTCAAAATTTTATGTTGATATCATGGCTGGAATGCCTAGTTTATTCATTCGAAATATCGTTTTTTGAGTTTTGAATTTTTATACGAGACAATCCATTCGGTTGCTTGAGTTAGCGCTATACACATTTTCGATTAATCTACCTCAAGTAACTTTTTCATTATCAATCGTAGAGAAATGGGACATACTAGAAAAGTTCTTAGAATTTAATTTTCTACAGATCTAGATTGGTCCGAGAATGGTCCAGCCATCAGGAGATGAGTTTCTGTTTGGACAATAATAGTTAAGTTTTTAGAATTCTACATTATTAATGACCTCAATACCTAGCTGCATTCAATATTTTATGTTGATATCATGGCTGGAATGCCTAGTTTATTCATTCGAAATTTCGTTTTTTGAGTTTTGAATTTTTATACGAGACAATCCATTCGGTTGCTTGAGTCAGCGCTATACACATTTTCGATTAACCTACCTCAAGTAATTTTTTCATTATCAATCGTAGAGAAAAGGGACATACTACAAAAGTTCTTAGAATTAAATTTTCTACAGATCTAGATTGGCTCGAGAATGGTCCAGTCATCAGGAAATGAGTTTCTGTTTGGACCATAATAGTTAAGTTTTTAGAATTCTACATTATTAATGACCTCAATACCTAGCTGCATTCAAAATTTTATGTTGATATCATGGCTGGAATGCCTAGTTTATTCATTCGAAATTTCGTTTTTTGAGTTTTGAATTTTTATACGAGACAATCCATTCGGTTGCTTGAGTCAGCGCTATACACATTTTCGATTAACCTACCTCAAGTAACTTTTTCATTATCAATCGTAGAGAAATGGGACATACTAGAAAAGTTCTTAGAATTTAATTTTCTACAGGCCTAGATTGGTCCGAGAATGGTCCAGCCATCAGGAGATGAGTTTCTGTTTGGACCATAATAGTTAAGTTTTTAGAATTCTACATTATTAATGACCTCAATACCTAGCTGCATTCAAAATTTTATGTTGATATCATGGCTGGAATGCCTAGTTTATTCATTCGAAATATCGTTTTTTGAGTTTTGAATTTTTATACGAGACAATCCATTCGGTTGCTTGAGTTAGCGCTATACACATTTTCGATTAATCTACCTCAAGTAACTTTTTCATTATCAATCGTAGAGAAATGGGACATACTAGAAAAGTTCTTAGAATTTAATTTTCTACAGATCTAGATTGGTCCGAGAATGGTCCAGCCATCAGGAGATGAGTTTCTGTTTGGACAATAATAGTTAAGTTTTTAGAATTCTACATTATTAATGACCTCAATACCTAGCTGCATTCAAAATTTTATGTTGATATCATGGCTGGAATGCCTAGTTTATTCATTCGAAATATCGTTTTTTGAGTTTTGAATTTTTATACGAGACAATCCATTCGGTTGCTTGAGTTAGCGCTATACACATTTTCGATTAATCTACCTCAAGTAACTTTTTCATTATCAATCGTAGAGAAATGGGACATACTAGAAAAGTTCTTAGAATTTAATTTTCTACAGATCTAGATTGGTCCGAGAATGGTCCAGCCATCAGGAGATGAGTTTCTGTTTGGACCATAATAGTTAAGTGTTTAGAATTCTACATTATTACTGACCTCAATACCTAGCTGCATTCAAAATTTTATGTTGATATCATGGCTGGAATGCCTAGTTTACTCATTCGAAATATCGTTTTTTGAGTTTTGAATTTTTATACGGGACAATCCATTCGGTTGCTTGAGTTAGCGCTATACACATTTTCGATTAATCTACCTCAAGTAACTTTTTCATTATCAATCGTAGAGAAATGGGACATACTAGAAAAGTTCTTAGAATTTAATTTTCTACAGATCTAGATTGGTCCGAGAATGATCCAGCCATCAGGAGATGAGTTTCTGTTTGGACCATAATAGTTAAGTTTTTAGAATTCTACCTTATTAATGACATCAATACCTAGCTGCATTCAAAATTTTATGTTGATATCATGGCTGGAATGCCTAGTTTATTCATTCGAAATATCGTTTTTTGAGTTTTGAATTTTTATACGAGACAAACCATTCGGTTGCTTGAGTTAGCGCTATACACATTTTCGATTAATCTACCTCAAGTAACTTTTTCATTATCAATCGTAGAGAAATGGGACATACTAGAAAAGTTCTTAGAATTTAATTTTCTACAGATCTAGATTGGTCCGAGAATGGTCCAGCCATCAGGAGATGAGTTTCTGTTTGGACCATAATAGTTAAGTTTTTAGAACTCTACATTATTAATGACCTCAATACCTAGCTGCATTCAAAATTGTATGTTGATATCATGGCTGGAATGCCTAGTTTATTCATTCGAAATATCGTTTTTTGAGTTTTGAATTTTTATACGAGACAATCCATTCGGTTGCTTGAGTTAGCGCTATACACATTTTCGATAAATCTACCTCAAGTAACTTTTTCATTATCAATCGTAGAGAAATGGAACATACTAGAAAAATTCTTAGAATTTAATTTTCTACAGATCTAGCTTGGTCCGAGAATGGTCCAGCCATCAGGAGATGATTTTCTGTCTGGACCATAATAGTTAAGTTTTTAAAATTCTACATTATTAATGACCTCAGTACCTAGCTGCATTCAAAATTTTATGTTGATATCATGGCTGGAATGCCTAGTTTACTCATTCGAAATATCGTTTTTTGAGTTTTGAATTTTTATACGAGACAATCCATTCGGTTGCTTGAGTTAGCGCTATACACATTTTCGATTAATCTACCTCAAGTAACTTTTTCATTATCAATCGTAGAGAAATGAGACATACTAGAAAAGTTTAGAATTTAATTTTCTACAGATCTAGATTGGTCCGAGAATGGTCCAGCCATCAGGAGATGAGTTTCTGTTTGGACCATAATAGTTAAGTTTTTAGAATTCTACATTATTAATTACCTCAATACCTAGCTGCATTCAAAATTTTATGTTGATATCATGGCTGGAATGCCTAGTTTACTCATTCGAAATATCGTTTTTTGAGTTTTGAATTTTTATACGAGACAATCCATTCGGTTGCTTGAGTTAGAGCTATACACATTTTCGATTAATCTACCTCAAGTAACTTTTTCATTATCAATCGTAGAGAAAAGGGACATACTACAAAAGTTCTTAGAATTAAATTTTCTACAGATCTAGATTGGCTCGAGAATGGTCCAGTCATCAGGAAATGAGTTTCTGTTTGGACCATAATAGTTAAGTTTTTAGAATTCTACATTATTAATGACCTCAATACCTAGCTGCATTCAAAATTTTATGTTGATATCATGGCTGAAATGCCTAGTTTATTCATTCGAAATATCGTTTTTTGAGTTTTGAATTTTTATACGAGACAATCCATTCGGTTGCTTGAGTTAGCGCTATACACATTTTCGATTAATCTACCTCATGTAACTTTTTCATTATCAATTATGAGAAATGGGACATACTAGAAAAGTTTTTAGAATTTAATTTTCTACAGATCTAGATTGGTCCGAGAATGGTCCAGCTATCAGGAGATGAGTTTCTGTTTGGACCATAATAGTTAAGTTTTTAGAATTCTACCTTGTTAATGACCTCAATACCTAGCTGCATTCACAATTTTATGTTGATATCATGGCTGGAATGCCTAGTTTATTCATTCGAAATATCGTTTTTTGAGTTTTGAATTTTTATACGAGACAATCCATTCGGTTGCTTGAGTTAGCGCTATTCACATTTTCGATTAATCTACCTCAAGTAACTTTTTCATTATCAATTGTGGAGAAATGGGACATACTAGAAAAGTTTTTAGAATTTAATTTTCTACAGATCTAGATTGGTCCGAGAATGGTCCAGCCATCAGGAGATGAGTTTCTGTTTGGACCATAATAGTTAAGTTTTTAGAATTCTACATTATTAATGACCTCAATACCTAGCTGCATTCAAAATTTTATGTTGATATCATGGCTGGAATGCCTAGTTTATTCATTCGAAATATCGTTTTTGAGTTTTGAATTTTTATACGAGACAATCGATTCGGTTGCTTGAGTTAGCGCTATACTCAATTTCGATTAATCTACCTCAAGTAACTTTTTCATTATCAATCGCAGAGGAATGGGACATACTAGAAAAGTTCTAAGAATTTAATTTTCTACAGATCTAGATTGGTCCGAGAATGGTTCAGCTATCAGGAGATGAGTTTCTGTTTGGACCATAATAGTTAAGTTTTTAGAATTCTACATTATTAATGACCTCAATACCTAGCTGCATTCAAAATTTTATGTTGATATCATGGCTGGAATGTCTAGTTTATTCATTCGAAATATCGTTTTTTGAGTTTTGAATTTTTATACGAGACAATCCATTCGGTTGCTTGAGTTAGCGCTATACACATTTTCGATTAATCTACCTCAAGTAACTTTTTCATTAACAATCGTAAAGTAATGGAACATACTAGAAAAGTTCTTAGAATTTAATTTTCTACAGATCTAGATTGGTCCGAGAATGGTCCAGCCATCAGGAGATGAGTTTCTGTTTGGACCATAATAGTTAAGTTTTTAGAATTCTACATTATTAATGACCTCAATACCTAGCTGCATTCAAAATTTTATGTTGATATCATGGCTGGAATGCCTAGTTTATTCATTCGAAATATCGTTTTTTGAGTTTTGAATTTTTATACGAGACAATCCATTCGGTTGCTTGAGTTAGCGCTATACACATTTTCGATTAATCTACCTCATGTAACTTTTTCATTATCAATTATGAGAAATGGGACATACTAGAAAAGTTTTTAGAATTTAATTTTCTACAGACCTAGATTGGTCCGAGAATGGTCCAGCCATCAGGAGATGAGTTTCTGTTTGGACCATATTAGTTAAGTTTTTAGAATTCTACATTATTAATGACCTCAATACCTAGCTGCATTCAAAATTTTATGTTGATATCATGGCTGGAATGCCTAGTTTATTCATTCGAAATATCGTTGTTTGAGTTTTGAATTTTTATACGAGACAATCCATTCGGTTGCTTGAGTTAGCGCTATACACATTTTCGATTAATCTACCTCAAGTAACTTTTTCATTATCAATCGTAGAGAAATGAGACATACTAGAAAAGTTTAGAATTTAATTTTCTACAGATCTAGATTGGTCCGAGAATGGTCCAGCCATCAGGAGATGAGTTTCTGTTTGGACCATAATAGTTAAGTTTTTAGAATTCTACATTATTAATGACCTCAATACCTAGCTGCATTCAAAATTTTATGTTGATATCATGGCTGGAATGCCTAGTTTATTCATTCGAAATATCGTTTTTTGAGTTTTGAATTTTTATACGAGACAATCCATTCGGTTGCTTGAGTTAGCGCTATACACATTTTCGATTAATCTACCTCATGTAACTTTTTCATTATCAATTATGAGAAATGGGACATACTAGAAAAGTTTTTAGAATTTAATTTTCTACAGACCTAGATTGGTCCGAGAATGGTCCAGCCATCAGGAGATGAGTTTCTGTTTGGACCATAATAGTTAAGTTTTTAGAATTCTACATTATTAATGACCTCAATACCTAGCTGCATTCAAAATTTTATGTTGATATCATGGCTGGAATGCCTAGTTTATTCATTCGAAATATCGTTTTTGAGTTTTGAATTTTTATACGAGACAATCGATTCGGTTGCTTGAGTTAGCGCTATACTCAATTTCGATTAATCTACCTCAAGTAACTTTTTCATTATCAATCGCAGAGGAATGGGACATACTAGAAAAGTTCTAAGAATTTAATTTTCTACAGATCTAGATTGGTCCGAGAATGGTTCAGCTATCAGGAGATGAGTTTCTGTTTGGACCATAATAAATAAGTTTTTAGAATTCTACATTATTAATGACCTCAATACCTAGCTGCATTCAAAATTTTATGTTGATATCATGGCTGGAATGTCTAGTTTATTCATTCGAAATATCGTTGTTTGAGTTTTGAATTTTTATACGAGACAATCCATTCGGTTGCTTGAGTTAGCGCTATACACATTTTCGATTAATCTACCTCAAGTAACTTTTTCATTATCAATCGTAGAGAAATGAGACATACTAGAAAAGTTTAGAATTTAATTTTCTACAGATCTAGATTGGTCCGAGAATGGTCCAGCCATCAGGAGATGAGTTTCTGTTTGGACCATAATAGTTAAGTTTTTAGAATTCTACCTTGTTAATGACCTCAATGCCTAGCTGCATTCACAATTTTATGTTGATATCATGGCTGGAATGCCTAGTTTATTCATTCGAAATATCGTTTTTTGAGTTTTGAATTTTTATACGAGACAATCCATTCGGTTGCTTGAGTTAGCGCTATTCACATTTTCGATTAATCTACCTCAAGTAACTTTTTCATTATCAATTGTGGAGAAATGGGACATACTAGAAAAGTTTTTAGAATTTAATTTTCTACAGATCTAGATTGGTCCGAGAATGGTCCAGCCATCAGGAGATGAGTTTCTGTTTGGACCATAATAGTTAAGTTTTTAGAATTCTACATTATTAATGACCTCAATACCTAGCTGCATTCAAAATTTTATGTTGATATCATGGCTGGAATGCCTAGTTTATTCATTCGAAATATCGTTTTTGAGTTTTGAATTTTTATACGAGACAATCGATTCGGTTGCTTGAGTTAGCGCTTTACTCAATTTCGATTAATCTACCTCAAGTAACTTTTTCATTATCAATCGCAGAGGAATGGGACATACTAGAAAAGTTCTAAGAATTTAATTTTCTACAGATCTAGATTGGTCCGAGAATGGTTCAGCTATCAGGAGATGAGTTTCTGTTTGGACCATAATAGTTAAGTTTTTAGAATTCTACATTATTAATGACCTCAATACCTAGCTGCATTCAAAATTTTATGTTGATATCATGGCTGGAATGTCTAGTTTATTCATTCGAAATATCGTTTTTTGAGTTTTGAATTTTTATACGAGACAATCCATTCGGTTGCTTGAGTTAGCGCTATACACATTTTCGATTAATCTACCTCAAGTAACTTTTTCATTAACAATCGTAAAGTAATGAAACATACTAGAAAAGTTCTTAGAATTTAATTTTCTACAGATCTAGATTGGTCCGAGAATGGTCCAGCCATCAGGAGATGAGTTTCTGTTTGGACCATATTAGTTAAGTTTTTAGAATTCTACATTATTAATGACCTCAATACCTAGCTGCATTCAAAATTTTATGTTGATATCATGGCTGGAATGCCTAGTTTATTCATTCGAAATATCGTTTTTTGAGTTTTGAATTTTTATACGAGACAATTCATTCGGTTGCTTGAGTTAGCGCTATACACATTTTCGATTAATCTACCTCAAGTAACTTTTTCATTACCAATCGTAGAGAAAAGGGACATACTACAAAAGTTCTTAGAATTAAATTTTCTACAGATCTAGATTGGCTCGAGAATGGTCCAGTCATCAGGAAATGAGTTTCTGTTTGGACCATAATAGTTAAGTTTTTAGAATTCTACATTATTAATGACCTCAATACCTAGCTGCATTCAAAATTTTATGTTGATATCATGGCTGAAATGCCTAGTTTATTCATTCGAAATATCGTTTTTTGAGTTTTGAATTTTTATACGAGACAATCCATTCGGTTGCTTGAGTTAGCGCTATACACATTTTCGATTAATCTACCTCAAGTAACTTTTTCATTATCAACCGTAGAGAAATGGGACATACTAGAAAAGTTCTTAGAATTTAATTTTCTACAGGCCTAGATTGGTCCGAGAATGGTCCAGCCATCAGGAGATGAGTTTCTGTTTGGACCATAATAGTTAAGTTTTTAGAATTCTACATTATTAATGACCTCAATACCTAGCTGCATTCAAAATTTTATGTTGATATCATGGCTGGAATGCCTAGTTTATTCATTCGAAATATCGTTTTTTGAGTTTTGAATTTTTATACGAGACAATCCATTCGGTTGCTTGAGTTAGCGCTATACACATTTTCGATTAATCTACCTCAAGTAACTTTTTCATTATCAATCGTAGAGAAATGGGACATACTAGAAAAGTTCTTAGAATTTAATTTTCTACAGATCTACATTGGTCCGAGAATGGTCCAGCCATCAGGAGATGAGTTTCTGTTTGGACAATAATAGTTAAGTTTTTAGAATTCTACATTATTAATGACCTCAATACCTAGCTGCATTCAAAATTTTATGTTGATATCATGGCTGGAATGCCTAGTTTATTCATTCGAAATATCGTTTTTTGAGTTTTGAATTTTTATACGAGACAATCCATTCGGTTGCTTGAGTTAGCGCTATACACATTTTCGATTAACCTACCTCAAGTAACTTTTTCATTATCAATCGTAGAGAAATGGGACATACTAGAAAAGTTCTTAGAATTTAATTTTCTACAGATCTAGATTGGTCCGAGAATGGTCCAGCCATCAGGAGATGAGTTTCTGTTTGGACCATAATAGTTAAGTGTTTAGAATTCTACATTATTACTGACCTCAATACCTAGCTGCATTCAAAATTTTATGTTGATATCATGGCTGGAATGCCTAGTTTACTCATTCGAAATATCGTTTTTTGAGTTTTGAATTTTTATACGGGACAATCCATTCGGTTGCTTGAGTTAGCGCTATACACATTTTCGATTAATCTACCTCAAGTAACTTTTTCATTATCAATCGTAGAGAAATGGGACATACTAGAAAAGTTCTTAGAATTTAATTTTCTACAGATCTAGATTGGTCCGAGAATGATCCAGCCATCAGGAGATGAGTTTCTGTTTGGACCATAATAGTTAAGTTTTTAGAATTCTACCTTATTAATGACATCAATACCTAGCTGCATTAAAAATTTTATGTTGATATCATGGCTGGAATGCCTAGTTTATTCATTCGAAATATCGTTTTTTGAGTTTTGAATTTTTATACGAGACAATCCATTCGGTTGCTTGAGTTAGCGCTATACACATTTTCGATTAATCTACCTCAAGTAACTTTTTCATTATCAATCGTAGAGAAATGGGACATACTAGAAAAGTTCTTAGAATTTAATTTTCTACAGATCTAGATTGGTCCGAGAATGGTCCAGCCATCAGGAGATGAGTTTCTGTTTGGACCATAATAGTTAAGTTTTTAGAACTCTACATTATTAATGACCTCAATACCTAGCTGCATTCAAAATTGTATGTTGATATCATGGCTGGAATGCCTAGTTTATTCATTCGAAATATCGTTTTTTGAGTTTTGAATTTTTATACGAGACAATCCATTCGGTTGCTTGAGTTAGCGCTATACACATTTTCGATAAATCTACCTCATGTAACTTTTTCATTATCAATCGTAGAGAAATGGAACATGCTAGAAAAATTCTTAGAATTTAATTTTCTACAGATCTAGCTTGGTCCGAGAATGGTCCAGCCATCAGGAGATGATTTTCTGTCTGGACCATAATAGTTAAGTTTTTAAAATTCTACATTATTAATGACCTCAATACCTAGCTGCATTCAAAATTTTATGTTGATATCATGGCTGGAATGCCTAGTTTACTCATTCGAAATATCGTTTTTTGAGTTTTGAATTTTTATACGAGACAATCCATTCGGTTGCTTGAGTTAGCGCTATACACATTTTCGATTAATCTACCTCAAGTAACTTTTTCATTATCAATCGTAGAGAAATGGGACATACTACAAAAGTTCTTAGAATTTAATTTTCTACAGATCTAGATTGGCTCGAGAATGGTCCAGCCATCAGGAGATGAGTTTCTGTTTGGACCATAATAGTTAAGTTTTTAGAATTCTACATTATTAATGACCTCAATACCTAGCTGCATTCAAAATTTTATGTTGATATCATGGCTGGAATGCCTAGTTTACTCATTCGAAATATCGTTTTTTGAGTTTTGAATTTTTATACGAGACAATCCATTCGGTTGCTTGTTTTAGCGCTATACACATTTTCGATTAATCT
>CAVNVL010000082.1:0-48818 GCA_963691935.1 Nephrotoma guestfalica | reverse complement strand
CGCCGTTTAGTAATATCGGAAAACTCGGAAAAACCGAATTTATTTCATAATCCCGGTTATGTGTTCAAAATATCCTTAATCCTAACTACCAGAAGCCCTACTTTTTGGAAAATGTGAATGATTTTCCGTTCACACAGGCCTAGACCAACTCAAATTAATTTTCCGCTAGTGGTTCCGCCGTTTAGTAATATCGGAAAACTCGGAAAAACCGAATTTATTTCATAATCCCGGGTATGTGTTCAAATATCCTTAATCCTAACTACCAGAAGCCCTACTTTTTGGAGAATGTGAATGATTTTCCATTCACACAGGCCTAGACCAACTCAAATTAATTTTCCGCTAGTGGTTCCGCCGTTTAGTAATATCGGAAAACTCGGAAAACCGAATTTATTCATAACCCCGGTTATGTGTTCAAATATCCTTAATCCTAACTACCAGAAGCCCTACTTTTTGGAAAATGTGAATGATTTTCCATTCACACAGGCCTAGACCAACTCAAATTAATTTTCCGCTAGTGGTTCCGCCGTTTAGTAATATCGGAAAAACTCGGAAAAACCGAATTTATTTCATAACCCCGGTTATGTGTTCAAATATCCTTAATCCTAACTACCAGAAGCCCTACTTTTTGGAAAATGTGAATGATTTTCCGTTCACACAGGTCTAGACCAACTCAGATTAATTTTCCGCTAGTGGTTCCGCCGTTTATTAATATCGGAAAACTCGGAAAAACCGAATTTATTTCATAATCCCGGTTATGTGTTCAAATATCCTTAATCCTAACTACCAGAAGCCATACTTTTTGAAAATGTGAATGATTTCCGTTCACACAGGCCTAGACCAACTCAAATTAATTTTCCGCTAGTGGTTCCGCCGTTTATTAATATCGGAAAACTCGGAAAAACCGAATTTATTTCATAACCCCGGTTATGTGTTCAAATATCCTTAATCCTAACTACCAGAAGCCCTACTTTTTGGAAAATGTGAATGATTTTCCGTTCACACAGGCCTAGACCAACTCAAATTAATTTTCCGCTAGTGGTTCCGCCGTTTAGTAATATCGGAAAACTCGGAAAAACCGAATTTATTTTCATAATCCCGGTTATGTGTTCAAATCTCCTTAATCCTAACTACCAGAGGCCCTACTTTTTGGAAAATGTGAATGATTTTCCGTTCACACAGGCCTAGACCAACTCAAATTAATTTTCCGCTAGTGGTTCCGCCGTTTAGTAATATCGGAAACTCGGAAAACCCGAATTTATTTCATAATCCCGGTTATGTGTTCAAATATCCTTAATCCTAACTACCAGAGGCCTTACTTTTTGAAAAATGTGAATGATTTTCCATTCACACAGGCCTAGACCAACTCAAATTTATTTTCCGCTAGTGGTTCAGCCGTTTAGTAATATCGGAAAACTCGGAAAACCCGAATTTATTTCATAACCCCGGTTATGTGTTCAAATATCCTTAATCCTAACTACCATAAGTCCTACTTTTTGGAAAATGTGAATGATTTTCCGTTCACACAGGCCTAGACCAACTCAAATTAATTTTCCGCTAGTGGTTCCGCCGTTTAGTAATATCGGAAAACTCGGAAAACCCGAATTTATTTCATAACCCCGGTGATGTGTTCAAATATCCTTAATCCTAACTACCAGAGGCCCTACTTTTTTGGAAAATGTGAATGATTTTCCGTTCACACAGGCCTAGACCAACTTAAATTAATTTTCCGCTAGTGGTTCCGCCGTTTAGTAATATCGGAAAACTCGGAAAAACCGAATTTATTTCATAATCCCGGTTATGTGTTCAAATATCCTTAATCCTAACTACCAGAGGCCCTATTTTTTGGAAAATGTGAATGATTTTCCGTTCACACAGGCCTAGACCAACTCAAATTTATTTTCCGCTAGTGGTTCCCGCCGTTTATTAATATCGGAAAACTCGGAAAAACCGAATTTATTTCATAACCCCGGTTATGTGTTCAAATATCCTTAATCCTAACTACCAGAAGCCCTACTTTTTGGAAAATGTGAATGATTTTCCGTTCACACAGGCCTAGACCAACTCAAATTAATTTTCCGCTAGTGGTTCCGCCGTTTAGTAATATCGGAAAACTCGAAAAACCGAATTTATTTCATAATCCCGGTTATGTGTTCAAATATCCTTAATCCTAACTACCAGAGGCCCTATTTTTTGGAAAATGTGAATGATTTTCCGTTCACACAGGCCTAGACCAACTCAAATTTATTTTCGCTAGTGGTTCCGCCGTTTAGTAATATCGGAAAACTCGGAAAAACCGAATTTATTTCATAATCCCCGTTATGTGTTCAAATATCCTTAATCCTAACTACCAGAAGCCCTATTTTTTGGAAAATTTGAATGATTTTCCGTTCACACAGGCCTAGACCCAACTAAAATTAGTTTTCCGCTAGTGGTTCCGCCGTTTAGTAATATCGGAAAACTCGGAAAAACCGAATTTATTTCATAATCCCGGTATGTGTTCAAATATCCTTAATCCTAACTACCAGAGGGCCCTACTTTTTGGAAATGTGAATGATTTTCCGTTCACACAGGCCTAGACCAACTCAAATTAATTTTCCGCTAGTGGTTCCGCCGTTTAGTAATATCGGAAAACTCGGAAAAACCGAATTTATTTCATAATCCCGGTATGTGTTCAAATATCCTTAATCCTAACTACCAGAAGCCCTACTTTTGGAAAATGTGAATGATTTTCCATTCACACAGGCCTAGACCAACTTAAATTAATTTTCCGCTAGTGGTTCCGCCGTTTAGTAATATCGGAAAACTCGGAAAAACCGAATTTATTTCATAACCCCGGTTATGTGTTCAAATATCCTTAATCCTAACTACCAGAAGCCCTACTTTTTGGAAAATGTGAATGATTTTCCGTTCACACAGGCCTAGACAACTAAAATTAATTTTCCGCTAGTGGTTCCGCCGTTTAGTAATATCGGAAAACTCGGAAAAACCGAATTTATTTCATAACCCCGGTTATGTGTTCAAATATCCTTAATCCTAACTACCAGAGGCCCTACTTTTTGGAAAATGTGAATGATTTTCCGTTCACACAGCCTAGACCAACTCAAATTTATTTTCCGCTAGTGGTTCCGCCGTTTAGTAATATCGGAAAACTCGGAAAAACCGAATTTATTTCATAACCCCGGTTATGTGTTCAAATATCCTTAATCCTAACTACCAGAAGCCCTACTTTTTGGAAAATGTAAATGATTTTCCGTTCACACAGGCCTAGACCAACTCAAATTTATTTTCCGCTAGTGGTTCAGCCGTTTAGTAATATCGGAAAACTCGGAAAAACCGAATTTATTTCATAATCCCGGTTATGTGTTCAAATATCCTTAATCCTAACTACCAGAGGCCCTACTTTTTGGGAAAATGTGAATGATTTTCCGTTCACACAGGCCTAGACCAACTCAAATTTATATTCCGCTAGTGGTTCAGCCGTTTAGTAATATCGGAAAACTCGGAAAAACCGAATTTATTTCATAGTCCCGGGTATGTGTTCAAATATCCTTAATCCTAACTACCAGAAGCCCTACTTTTTGGAAAATGTGAATGATTTTCCGTTCACACAGGCCTAGACCAACTCAAATTAATTTTCCGCTAGTGGTTCCGCCGTTTAGTAATATCGGAAAACTCGGAAAACCCGAATTTATTTCATAATCCCGGTATGTGTTCAAATATCCTTAATCCTAACTACCATAAGTCCTACTTTTTGGAAAATGTGAATGATTTTCCGTTCACACAGGCCTAGACCAACTAAAATTAATTTTCCGCTAGTGGTTCCGCCGTTTAGTAATATCGGAAAACTCGGAAAAACCGAATTTATTTCATAGTCCCGGGTATGTGTTCAAATATCCTTAATCCTAACTACCAGAAGCCCTACTTTTGGAAAATGTGAATGATTTTCCGTTCACACAGGCCTAGACCAACTCAATTTATTTTCCGCTAGTGGTTCCGCCGTTTAGTAATATCGGAAAACTCGGAAAACCGAATTTATTTCATAATCCCGGTTATGTGTTCAAATATCCTTAATCCTAACTACCAGAAGCCCTACTTTTTGAAAAATGTGAATGATTTTCCGTTCACACAGGCCTAGACCAACTCAAATTAATTTTCCGCTAGTGGTTCCGCCGTTTAGTAATATCGGAAAACTCGGAAAAACCGAATTTATTTCATAGTCCCGGGTATGTGTTCAAATATCCTTAATCCTAACTACCAGAAGCCCTACTTTTTGGAAAATGTGAATGATTTTCCGTTCACACAGGTCTAGACCAACTCAAATTAATTTCCGCTAGTGGTTCCGCCGTTTATTAATATCGGAAAACTCGGAAAAACCGAATTTATTTCATAGTCCCGGGTATGTGTTCAAATATCCTTAATCCTAACTACCAGAAGCCCTACTTTTTGAAAATGTGAATGATTTTCCGTTCACACAGGTCTAGACCAACTCAGATTAATTTTCCGCTAGTGGTTCCGCCGTTTATTAATATCGGAAAACTCGGAAAAACCGAATTTATTTCATAACCCCGGTTATGTGTTCAAATATCCTTAATCCTAACTACCAGAAGCCCTACTTTTGGAAAATGTGAATGATTTTCCGTTCACACAGGCCTAGACCAACTCAAATTAATTTTCCGCTAGTGGTTCCGCCGTTTAGTAATATCGGAAAACTCGGAAAAACCGAATTTATTTCATAATCCCGGTTATGTGTTCAAATATCCTTAATCCTAACTACCAGAGGCCCTATTTTTTGGAAAATGTGAATGATTTTCCGTTCACACAGGCCTAGACCAACTCAAATTTATTTTCCGCTAGTGGTTCCGCCGTTTAGTAATATCGGAAAACTCGGAAAACCCGAATTTATTTCATAACCCCGGTTATGTGTTCAAATATCCTTAATCCTAACTACCAGAAGCCCTACTTTTTGGAAAATGTGAATGATTTTCCGTTCACACAGGCCTAGACCAACTAAAATTAATTTTCCGCTAGTGGTTCCGCCGTTTAGTAATATCGGAAAACTCGGAAAAACCGAATTTATTTCATAACCCCGGTTATGTGTTCAAATATCCTTAATCCTAACTACCAGAAGCCCTACTTTTTGGAAAATGTGAATGATTTTCCATTCACACAGGTCTAGACCAACTCAAATTAATTTTCCGCTAGTGGTTCCGCCGTTTAGTAATATCGGAAAACTCGGAAAAACCGAATTTATTTCATAATCCCGGTTATGTGTTCAAATATCCTTAATCCTAACTACCAGAGGCCCTACATTTTGGAAAATGTGAATGATTTTCCGTTCACACAGGCCTAGACCAACTCAAATTAATTTTCCGCTAGTGGTTCCGCCGTTTAGTAATATCGGAAAACTCGGAAAAACCGAATTTATTTCATAATCCCGGTTATGTGTTCAAATATCCTTAATCCTAACTACCAGAGGCCCTACTTTTTGGAAAATGTGAATGATTTTCCGTTCACACAGGCCTAGACCAACTCAAATTAATTTTCCGCTAGTGATTCCGCCGTTTAGTAATATCGGAAAACTCGGAAAAACCGAATTTATTTCATAACCCCGGTTATGTGTTCAAATATCCTTAATCCTAACTACCAGAAGCCCTACTTTTTGGAAAATGTGAATGATTTTCCGTTCACACAGGTCTAGACCAACTCAGATTAATTTTCTGCTAGTGTTTCCACCGTTTATTAATATCGGAAAACTCGGAAAAACCGAATTTATTTCATAATCCCGGTTATGTGTTCAAATATCCTTAATCCTAACTACCAGAAGCCCTACTTTTTGGAAAATGTGAATGATTTTCCGTTCACACAGGCCTAGACCAACTCAAATTAGTTTTCCGCTAGTGGTTCCGCCGTTTAGTAATATCGGAAAACTCGGAAAAACCGAATTTATTTCATAATCCCGCTAATGTGTTCAAATATCCTTAATCCTAACTACCAGAGGCCCTATTTTTTGGAAAATGTGAATGATTTTCCGTTCACACAGGCCTAGACCAACTCAAATTTATTTTCCGCTAGTGGTTCAGCCGTTTAGTAATATCGGAAAACTCGGAAAAACCAAATTTATTTCATAATCCCGGTTATGTGTTCAAATATCCTTAATCCTAACTACCAGAAGCCCTACTTTTTGGAAAATGTGAATGATTTTCCATTCACACAGGCCTAGACCAACTCAAATTAATTTTCCGCTAGTGGTTCCGCCGTTTAGTAATATCGGAAAACTCGGAAAAACCGAATTTATTTCATAACCCCGGTTATGTGTTCAAATATCCTTAATCCTAACTACCAGAAGCCCTACTTTTTGGAAAATGTGAATTATTTTCCGTTCACACAGGTCTAGACCAACTCAGATTAATTTTCCGCTAGTGCTTCCGCCGTTTATTAATATCGGAAAACTCGGAAAAACCGAATTTATTTCATAATCCCGGTTATGTGTTCAAATATCCTTAATCCTAACTACCAGAAGCCCTACTTTTTGGAAACTGTGAATGATTTTCCGTTCACACAGGCCTAGACCAACTAAAATTAATTTTCCGCTAGTGGTTCCGCCGTTTATTAATATCGGAAAACTCGGAAAAACCGAATTTATTTCATAACCCCGGTTATGTGTTCAAATATCCTTAATCCTAACTACCAGAAGCCCTACTTTTTGGAAAATGTGAATGATTTTCCGTTCACACAGGCCTAGACCAACTCAAATTTATTTTCCGCTAGTGGTTCCGCCGTTTAGTAATATCGGAAAACTCGGAAAAACCGAATTTATTTCATAATCCCGGTTATGTGTTCAAATATCCTTAATCCTAACTACCAGAAGCCCTACTTTTTGGAAAATGTGAATGATTTTCCGTTCACACAGGCCTAGACCAACTCAAATTAATTTTCCGCTAGTGGTTCCGCCGTTTAGTAATATCGGAAAACTCGGAAAAACCGAATTTATTTCATAATCCCGGGTATGTGTTCAAATATCCTTAATCCTAACTACCAGAAGCCCTACTTTTTGGAAAATGTGAATGATTTTCCATTCACACAGGCCTAGACCAACTCAAATTAATTTTCCGCTAGTGGTTCCGCCGTTTAGTAATATCGGAAAACTCGGAAAACCCGAATTTATTTCATAACCCCGGTTATGTGTTCAAATATCCTTAATCCTAACTACCAGAAGCCCTACTTTTTGGAAAATGTGAATGATTTTCCATTCACACAGGCCTAGACCAACTCAAATTAATTTTCCGCTAGTGGTTCCGCCGTTTAGTAATATCGGAAAACTCGGAAAAACCGAATTTATTTCATAACCCCGGTTATGTGTTCAAATATCCTTAATCCTAACTACCAGAAGCCCTACTTTTTGGAAAATGTGAATGATTTTCCATTCACACAGACCTAGACCAATTAAAATTAATTTTCCGCTAGTGGTTCCGCCGTTTATTAATATCGGAAAACTCGGAAAAACCGAATTTATTTCATAATCCCGGTTATGTGTTCAAATATCCTTAATCCTAACTACCAGAAGCCATACTTTTTGGAAAATGTGAATGATTTTCCGTTCACACAGGCCTAGACCAACTCAAATTAATTTTCCGCTAGTGGTTCCGCCGTTTATTAATATCGGAAAACTCGGAAAAACCGAATTTATTTCATAACCCCGGTTATGTGTTCAAATATCCTTAATCCTAACTACCAGAAGCCCTACTTTTTGGAAAATGTGAATGATTTTCCGTTCACACAGGCCTAGACCAACTAAAGTTAATTTTCCGCTAGTGGTTCCGCCGTTTAGTAATATCGGAAAACTCGGAAAAACCGAATTTATTTCATAATCCCGGTTATGTGTTCAAATATCCTTAATCCTAACTACCAGAAGCCCTACTTTTTGGAAAATGTGAATGATTTTCCGTTCACACAGGCCTAGACCAACTCAAATTAATTTTCCGCTAGTGGTTCCGCCGTTTAGTAATATCGGAAAACTCGGAAAACCCGAATTTATTTCATAACCCCGGTTATGTGTTCAAATATCCTTAATCCTAACTACCAGAGGCCCTACTTTTTGGAAAATGTGAATGATTTTCCGTTCACACAGGCCTAGACCAACTCAAATTAATTTTCCGCTAGTGGTTCCGCCGTTTAGTAATATCGGAAAACTCGGAAAAACCGAATTTATTTCATAATCCCGGTTATGTGTTCAAATATCCTTAATCCTAACTACCAGAAGCCCTACTTTTTGGAAAATGTGAATGATTTTCCGTTCACACAGGCCTAGACCAACTAAAATTAATTTTCCGCTAGTGGTTCCGCCGTTTAGTAATATCGGAAAACTCGGAAAAACCGAATTTATTTCATAGTCCCGGGTATGTGTTCAAATATCCTTAATCCTAACTACCAGAAGCCCTACTTTTTGGAAAATGTGAATGATTTTCCGTTCACACAGGCCTAGACCAACTCAAATTAATTTTCCGCTAGTGGTTCCGCCGTTTAGTAATATCGGAAAACTCGGAAAACCCGAATTTATTTCATAATCCCGGTTATGTGTTCAAATATCCTTAATCCTAACTACCAGAAGCCCTACTTTTTGAAAAATGTGAATGATTTTCCGTTCACACAGGCCTAGACCAACTCAAATTAATTTTCCGCTAGTGGTTCCGCCGTTTAGTAATATCGGAAAACTCGGAAAAACCGAATTTATTTCATAGTCCCGGGTATGTGTTCAAATATCCTTAATCCTAACTACCAGAAGCCCTACTTTTTGGAAAATGTGAATGATTTTCCGTTCACACAGGTCTAGACCAACTCAAATTAATTTTCCGCTAGTGGTTCCGCCGTTTATTAATATCGGAAAACTCGGAAAAACCGAATTTATTTCATAGTCCCGGGTATGTGTTCAAATATCCTTAATCCTAACTACCAGAAGCCCTACTTTTTGGAAAATGTGAATGATTTTCCGTTCACACAGGCCTAGACCAACTCAAATTAATTTTCCGCTAGTGGTTCCGCCGTTTAGTAATATCGGAAAACTCGGAAAAACCGAATTTATTTCATAATCCCGGTTATGTGTTCAAATATCCTTAATCCTAACTACCAGAGGCCCTATTTTTTGGAAAATGTGAATGATTTTCCGTTCACACAGGCCTAGACCAACTCAAATTTATTTTCCGCTAGTGGTTCAGCCGTTTAGTAATATCGGAAAACTCGGAAAACCCGAATTTATTTCATAACCCCGGTTATGTGTTCAAATATCCTTAATCCTAACTACCAGAAGCCCTACTTTTTGGAAAATGTGAATGATTTTCCGTTCACACAGGCCTAGACCAACTAAAATTAATTTTCCGCTAGTGGTTCCGCCGTTTAGTAATATCGGAAAACTCGGAAAAACCGAATTTATTTCATAACCCCGGTTATGTGTTCAAATATCCTTAATCCTAACTACCAGAAGCCCTACTTTTTGGAAAATGTGAATGATTTTCTATTCACACAGGTCTAGACCAACTCAAATTAATTTTCCGCTAGTGGTTCCGCCGTTTAGTAATATCGGAAAACTCGGAAAAACCGAATTTATTTCATAATCCCGGTTATGTGTTCAAATATCCTTAATCCTAACTACCAGAGGCCCTACTTTTTGGAAAATGTGAATGATTTTCCGTTCACACAGGCCTAGACCAACTCAAATTAATTTTCCGCTAGTGGTTCCGCCGTTTAGTAATATCGGAAAACTCGGAAAAACCGAATTTATTTCATAATCCCGGTTATGTGTTCAAATATCCTTAATCCTAACTACCAGAGGCCCTACTTTTTGGAAAATGTGAATAATTTTCCGTTCACACAGGCCTAGACCAACTCAAATTAATTTTCCGCTAGTGATTCCGCCGTTTAGTAATATCGGGAAACTCGGAAAAACCGAATTTATTTCATAACCCCGGTTATGTGTTCAAATATCCTTAATCCTAACTACCAGAAGCCCTACTTTTTGGAAAATGTGAATGATTTTCCGTTCACACAGGCCTAGACCAACTCAAATTTATTTTCCGCTAGTGGTTCCGCCGTTTAGTAATATCGGAAAACTCGGAAAAACCGAATTTATTTCATAATCCCGGTTATGTGTTCAAATATCCTTAATCCTAACTACCAGAAGCCCTACTTTTTGGAAAATGTGAATGATTTTCCGTTCACACAGGCCTAGACCAACTCAAATTAATTTTCCGCTAGTGGTTCCGCCGTTTAGTAATATCGGAAAACTCGGAAAAACCGAATTTATTTCATAATCCCGGGTATGTGTTCAAATATCCTTAATCCTAACTACCAGAAGCCCTACTTTTTGGAGAATGTGAATGATTTTCCATTCACACAGGCCTAGACCAACTCAAATTAATTTTCCGCTAGTGGTTCCGCCGTTTAGTAATATCGGAAAACTCGGAAAACCCGAATTTATTTCATAACCCCGGTTATGTGTTCAAATATCCTTAATCCTAACTACCAGAAGCCCTACTTTTTGGAAAATGTGAATGATTTTCCATTCACACAGGCCTAGACCAACTCAAATTAATTTTCCGCTAGTGGTTCCGCCGTTTAGTAATATCGGAAAACTCGGAAAAACCGAATTTATTTCATAACCCCGGTTATGTGTTCAAATATCCTTAATCCTAACTACCAGAAGCCCTACTTTTTGGAAAATGTGAATGATTTTCCGTTCACACAGGTCTAGACCAACTCAGATTAATTTTCCGCTAGTGGTTCCGCCGTTTATTAATATCGGAAAACTCGGAAAAACCGAATTTATTTCATAATCCCGGTTATGTGTTCAAATATCCTTAATCCTAACTACCAGAAGCCATACTTTTTGGAAAATGTGAATGATTTTCCGTTCACACAGGCCTAGACCAACTCAAATTAATTTTCCGCTAGTGGTTCCGCCGTTTATTAATATCGGAAAACTCGGAAAAACCGAATTTATTTCATAACCCCGGTTATGTGTTCAAATATCCTTAATCCTAACTACCAGAAGCCCTACTTTTTGGAAAATGTGAATGATTTTCCGTTCACACAGGCCTAGACCAACTCAAATTAATTTTCCGCTAGTGGTTCCGCCGTTTAGTAATATCGGAAAACTCGGAAAAACCGAATTTATTTCATAATCCCGGTTATGTGTTCAAATCTCCTTAATCCTAACTACCAGAGGCCCTACTTTTTGGAAAATGTGAATGATTTTCCGTTCACACAGGCCTAGACCAACTCAAATTAATTTTCCGCTAGTGGTTCCGCCGTTTAGTAATATCGGAAAACTCGGAAAACCCGAATTTATTTCATAATCCCGGTTATGTGTTCAAATATCCTTAATCCTAACTACCAGAGGCCTTACTTTTTGAAAAATGTGAATGATTTTCCATTCACACAGGCCTAGACCAACTCAAATTTATTTTCCGCTAGTGGTTCAGCCGTTTAGTAATATCGGAAAACTCGGAAAACCCGAATTTATTTCATAACCCCGGTTATGTGTTCAAATATCCTTAATCCTAACTACCATAAGTCCTACTTTTTGGAAAATGTGAATGATTTTCCGTTCACACAGGCCTAGACCAACTCAAATTAATTTTCCGCTAGTGGTTCCGCCGTTTACTAATATCGGAAAACTCGGAAAACCCGAATTTATTTCATAACCCCGGTGATGTGTTCAAATATCCTTAATCCTAACTACCAGAGGCCCTACTTTTTGGAAAATGTGAATGATTTTCCGTTCACACAGGCCTAGACCAACTTAAATTAATTTTCCGCTAGTGGTTCCGCCGTTTAGTAATATCGGAAAACTCGGAAAAACCGAATTTATTTCATAATCCCGGTTATGTGTTCAAATATCCTTAATCCTAACTACCAGAGGCCCTACTTTTTGGAAAATGTGAATGATTTTCCGTTCACACAGGCCTAGACCAACTAAAATTAATTTTCCGCTAGTGGTTCCGCCGTTTAGTAATATCGGAAAACTCGGAAAAACCGAATTTATTTCATAGTCCGGGGTATGTGTTCAAATATCCTTAATCCTAACTACCAGAAGCCCTACTTTTTGGAAAATGTGAATGATTTTCCGTTCACACAGGCCTAGACCAACTCAAATTTATTTTCCGCTAGTGGTTCCGCCGTTTAGTAATATCGGAAAACTCGGAAAAACCGAATTTATTTCATAATCCCGGTTATGTGTTCAAATATCCTTAATCCTAACTACCAGAGGCCCTACTTTTTGAAAAATGTGAATGATTTTCCGTTCACACAGGCCTAGACCAACTCAAATTAATTTTCCGCTAGTGGTTCCGCCGTTTAGTAATATCGGAAAACTCGGAAAAACCGAATTTATTTCATAGTCCCGGGTATGTGTTCAAATATCCTTAATCCTAACTACCAGAAGCCCTACTTTTTGGAAAATGTGAATGATTTTCCGTTCACACAAGTCTAGACCAACTCAAATTAATTTTCCGCTAGTGGTTCCGCCGTTTAGTAATATCGGAAAACTCGGAAAAACCGAATTTATTTCATAGTCCCGGGTATGTGTTCAAATATCCTTAATCCTAACTACCAGAAGCCCTACTTTTTGGAAAATGTGAATGATTTTCCGTTCACACAGGTCTAGACCAACTCAGATTAATTTTCCGCTAGTGGTTCCGCCGTTTATTAATATCGGAAAACTCGGAAAAACCGAATTTATTTCATAACCCCGGTTATGTGTTCAAATATCCTTAATCCTAACTACCAGAAGCCCTACTTTTTGGAAAATGTGAATGATTTTCCGTTCACACAGGCCTAGACCAACTCAAATTAATTTTCCGCTAGTGGTTCCGCCGTTTAGTAATATCGGAAAACTCGGAAAAACCGAATTTATTTCATAATCCCGGTTATGTGTTCAAATATCCTTAATCCTAACTACCAGAGGCCCTACTTTTTGGAAAATGTGAATGATTTTCCGTTCACACAGGCCTAGATCAACTAAAATTAATTTTCCGCTAGTGGTTCCGCCGTTTAGTAATATCGGAAAACTCGGAAAAACCGAATTTATTTCATAGTCCCGGGTATGTGTTCAAATATCCTTAATCCTAACTACCAGAAGCCCTACTTTTTGGAAAATGTGAATGATTTTCCGTTCACACAGGCCTAGACCAACTCAAATTTATTTTCCGCTAGTGGTTCCGCCGTTTAGTAATATCGGAAAACTCGGAAAAACCGAATTTATTTCATAATCCCGGTTATGTGTTCAAATATCCTTAATCCTAACTACCAGAAGCCCTACTTTTTGAAAAATGTGAATGATTTTCCGTTCACACAGGCCTAGACCAACTCAAATTAATTTTCCGCTAGTGGTTCCGCCGTTTAGTAATATCAGAAAACTCGGAAAAACCGAATTTATTTCATAACCCCGGTTATGTGTTCAAATATCCTTAATCCTAACTACCAGAAGCCCTACTTTTTGGAAAATGTGAATGATTTTCCGTTCACACAGGCCTAGACCAACTCAAATTTATTTTCCGCTTGTGGTTCCGCCGTTTAGTAATATCGGAAAACTCGGAAAAACCGAATTTATTTCATAATCCCGGTTATGTGTTCAAATATCCTTAATCCTAACTACCAGAAGCCCTACTTTTTGGAAAATGTGAATGATTTTCCGTTCACACAGGCCTAGACCAACTCAAATTAATTTTCCGCTAGTGGTTCCGCCGTTTAGTAATATCGGAAAACTCGGAAAAACCGAATTTATTTCATAATCCCGGGTATGTGTTCAAATATCCTTAATCCTAACTACCAGAAGCCCTACTTTTTGGAAAATGTGAATGATTTTCCATTCACACAGGCCTAGACCAACTCAAATTAATTTTCCGCTAGTGGTTCCGCCGTTTAGTAATATCGGAAAACTCGGAAAACCCGAATTTATTTCATAACCCCGGTTATGTGTTCAAATATCCTTAATCCTAACTACCAGAAGCCCTACTTTTTGGAAAATGTGAATGATTTTCCATTCACACAGGCCTAGACCAACTCAAATTAATTTTCCGCTAGTGGTTCCGCCGTTTAGTAATATCGGAAAACTCGGAAAAACCGAATTTATTTCATAACCCCGGTTATGTGTTCAAATATCCTTAATCCTAACTACCAGAAGCCCTACTTTTTGGAAAATGTGAATGATTTTCCATTCACACAGACCTAGACCAATTAAAATTAATTTTCCGCTAGTGGTTCCGCCGTTTAGTAATATCGGAAAACTCGGAAAAACCGAATTTATTTCATAACCCCGGTTATGTGTTCAAATATCCTTAATCCTAACTACCAGAAGCCCTACTTTTTGGAAAATGTGAATGATTTTCCGTTCACACAGGTCTAGACCAACTCAGATTAATTTTCCGCTAGTGGTTCCGCCGTTTATTAATATCGGAAAACTCGGAAAAACCGAATTTATTTCATAATCCCGGTTATGTGTTCAAATCTCCTTAATCCTAACTACCAGAGGCTCTACTTTTTGGAAAATGTGAATGATTTTCCGTTCACACAGGCCTAGACCAACTCAAATTAATTTTCCGCTAGTGGTTCCGCCGTTTAGTAATATCGGAAAACTCGGAAAACCCGAATTTATTTCATAATCCCGGTTATGTGTTCAAATATCCTTAATCCTAACTACCAGAGGCCTTACTTTTTGAAAAATGTGAATGATTTTCCATTCACACAGGCCTAGACCAACTCAAATTTATTTTCCGCTAGTGGTTCAGCCGTTTAGTAATATCGGAAAACTCGGAAAACCCGAATTTATTTCATAACCCCGGTTATGTGTTCAAATATCCTTAATCCTAACTACCATAAGTCCTACTTTTTGGAAAATGTGAATGATTTTCCGTTCACACAGGCCTAGACCAACTCAAATTAATTTTCCGCTAGTGGTTCCGCCGTTTAGTAATATCGGAAAACTCGGAAAACCCGAATTTATTTCATAACCCCGGTGATGTGTTCAAATATCCTTAATCCTAACTACCAGAGGCCCTACTTTTTGGAAAATGTGAATGATTTTCCGTTCACACAGGCCTAGACCAACTTAAATTAATTTTCCGCTAGTGGTTCCGCCGTTTAGTAATATCGGAAAACTCGGAAAAACCGAATTTATTTCATAATCCCGGTTATGTGTTCAAATATCCTTAATCCTAACTACCAGAGGCCCTACTTTTTGGAAAATGTGAATGATTTTCCGTTCACACAGGCCTAGACCAACTAAAATTAATTTTCCGCTAGTGGTTCCGCCGTTTAGTAATATCGGAAAACTCGGAAAAACCGAATTTATTTCATAGTCCCGGGTATGTGTTCAAATATCCTTAATCCTAACTACCAGAAGCCCTACTTTTTGGAAAATGTGAATGATTTTCCGTTCACACAGGCCTAGACCAACTCAAATTTATTTTCCGCTAGTGGTTCCGCCGTTTAGTAATATCGGAAAACTCGGAAAAACCGAATTTATTTCATAATCCCGGTTATGTGTTCAAATATCCTTAATCCTAACTACCAGAGGCCCTACTTTTTGAAAAATGTGAATGATTTTCCGTTCACACAGGCCTAGACCAACTCAAATTAATTTTCCGCTAGTGGTTCCGCCGTTTAGTAATATCGGAAAACTCGGAAAAACCGAATTTATTTCATAGTCCCGGGTATGTGTTCAAATATCCTTAATCCTAACTACCAGAAGCCCTACTTTTTGGAAAATGTGAATGATTTTCCGTTCACACAAGTCTAGACCAACTCAAATTAATTTTCCGCTAGTGGTTCCGCCGTTTAGTAATATCGGAAAACTCGGAAAAACCGAATTTATTTCATAGTCCCGGGTATGTGTTCAAATATCCTTAATCCTAACTACCAGAAGCCCTACTTTTTGGAAAATGTGAATGATTTTCCGTTCACACAGGTCTAGACCAACTCAGATTAATTTTCCGCTAGTGGTTCCGCCGTTTATTAATATCGGAAAACTCGGAAAAACCGAATTTATTTCATAACCCCGGTTATGTGTTCAAATATCCTTAATCCTAACTACCAGAAGCCCTACTTTTTGGAAAATGTGAATGATTTTCCGTTCACACAGGCCTAGACCAACTCAAATTAATTTTCCGCTAGTGGTTCCGCCGTTTAGTAATATCGGAAAACTCGGAAAAACCGAATTTATTTCATAATCCCGGTTATGTGTTCAAATATCCTTAATCCTAACTACCAGAGGCCCTACTTTTTGGAAAATGTGAATGATTTTCCGTTCACACAGGCCTAGATCAACTAAAATTAATTTTCCGCTAGTGGTTCCGCCGTTTAGTAATATCGGAAAACTCGGAAAAACCGAATTTATTTCATAGTCCCGGGTATGTGTTCAAATATCCTTAATCCTAACTACCAGAAGCCCTACTTTTTGGAAAATGTGAATGATTTTCCGTTCACACAGGCCTAGACCAACTCAAATTTATTTTCCGCTAGTGGTTCCGCCGTTTAGTAATATCGGAAAACTCGGAAAAACCGAATTTATTTCATAATCCCGGTTATGTGTTCAAATATCCTTAATCCTAACTACCAGAAGCCCTACTTTTTGAAAAATGTGAATGATTTTCCGTTCACACAGGCCTAGACCAACTCAAATTAATTTTCCGCTAGTGGTTCCGCCGTTTAGTAATATCAGAAAACTCGGAAAAACCGAATTTATTTCATAACCCTGGTTATGTGTTCAAATATCCTTAATCCTAACTACCAGAAGCCCTACTTTTTGGAAAATGTGAATGATTTTCCGTTCACACAGGCCTAGACCAACTCAAATTTATTTTCCGCTTGTGGTTCCGCCGTTTAGTAATATCGGAAAACTCGGAAAAACCGAATTTATTTCATAATCCCGGTTATGTGTTCAAATATCCTTAATCCTAACTACCAGAAGCCCTACTTTTTGGAAAATGTGAATGATTTTCCGTTCACACAGGCCTAGACCAACTCAAATTAATTTTCCGCTAGTGGTTCCGCCGTTTAGTAATATCGGAAAACTCGGAAAAACCGAATTTATTTCATAATCCCGGGTATGTGTTCAAATATCCTTAATCCTAACTACCAGAAGCCCTACTTTTTGGAAAATGTGAATGATTTTCCATTCACACAGGCCTAGACCAACTCAAATTAATTTTCCGCTAGTGGTTCCGCCGTTTAGTAATATCGGAAAACTCGGAAAACCCGAATTTATTTCATAACCCCGGTTATGTGTTCAAATATCCTTAATCCTAACTACCAGAAGCCCTACTTTTTGGAAAATGTGAATGATTTTCCATTCACACAGGCCTAGACCAACTCAAATTAATTTTCCGCTAGTGGTTCCGCCGTTTAGTAATATCGGAAAACTCGGAAAAACCGAATTTATTTCATAACCCCGGTTATGTGTTCAAATATCCTTAATCCTAACTACCAGAAGCCCTACTTTTTGGAAAATGTGAATGATTTTCCATTCACACAGACCTAGACCAATTAAAATTAATTTTCCGCTAGTGGTTCCGCCGTTTAGTAATATCGGAAAACTCGGAAAAACCGAATTTATTTCATAACCCCGGTTATGTGTTCAAATATCCTTAATCCTAACTACCAGAAGCCCTACTTTTTGGAAAATGTGAATGATTTTCCGTTCACACAGGTCTAGACCAACTCAGATTAATTTTCCGCTAGTGGTTCCGCCGTTTATTAATATCGGAAAACTCGGAAAAACCGAATTTATTTCATAATCCCGGTTATGTGTTCAAATATCCTTAATCCTAACTACCAGAAGCCCTACTTTTTGGAAAATGTGAATGATTTTCCGTTCACACAGGCCTAGACCAACTCAAATTAATTTTCCGCTAGTGGTTCCGCCGTTTATTAATATCGGAAAACTCGGAAAAACCGAATTTATTTCATAACCCCGGTTATGTGTTCAAATATCCTTAATCCTAACTACCAGAAGCCCTACTTTTTGGAAAATGTGAATGATTTTCCGTTCACACAGGCCTAGACCAACTCAAATTAATTTTCCGCTAGTGGTTCCGCCGTTTAGTAATATCGGAAAACTCGGAAAAACCGAATTTATTTCATAATCCCGGTTATGTGTTCAAATATCCTTAATCCTAACTACCAGAAGCCCTACTTTTTGGAAAATGTGAATGATTTTCCGTTCACACAGGCCTAGACCAACTCAAATTAATTTTCCGCTAGTGGTTCCGCCGTTTAGTAATATCGGAAAACTCGGAAAAACCGAATTTATTTCATAATCCCGGTTATGTGTTCAAATATCCTTAATCCTAACTACCAGAAGCCCTATTTTTTGGAAAATTGGAATAATTTTCCGTTCACACAGGCCTAGGCCAACTCAAATTAGTTTTCCGCTAGTGGTTCCGCCGTTTAGTAATATCGGAAAACTCGGAAAAACCGAATTTATTTCATAATCCCGGTTATGTGTTCAAATATCCTTAATCCTAACTACCAGAAGCCCTACTTTTTGGAAAATGTGAATGATTTTCCGTTCACACAGGTCTAGACCAACTCAGATTAATTTTCCGCTAGTGGTTCCGCCGTTTATTAATATCGGAAAACTCGGAAAAACCGAATTTCCAGAAGCCCTACTTTTTGGAAAATGTGAATGATTTTCCGTTCACACAGGCCTAGACCAACTCAAATTTATTTTCCGCTAGTGGTTCCGCCGTTTAGTAATATCGGAAAACTCGGAAAAACCGAATTTATTTCATAATCCCGGTTATGTGTTCAAATATCCTTAATCCTAACTACCAGAAGCCCTACTTTTTGGAAAATGTGAATGATTTTCCGTTCACACAGGCCTAGACCAACTCAAATTAATTTTCCGCTAGTGGTTCCGCCGTTTAGTAATATCGGAAAACTCGGAAAAACCGAATTTATTTCATAACCCCGGTTATGTGTTCAAATATCCTTAATCCTAACTACCAGAAGCCCTACTTTTTGGAAAATGTGAATGATTTTCCGTTCACACAGGTCTAGACCAACTCAGATTAATTTTCCGCTAGTGGTTCCGCCGTTTATTAATATCGGAAAACTCGGAAAAACCGAATTTATTTCATAATCCCGGTTATGTGTTCAAATATCCTTAATCCTAACTACCAGAAGCCCTACTTTTTGGAAAATGTGAATGATTTTCCGTTCACACAGGCCTAGACCAACTCAAATTTATTTTCCGCTAGTGGTTCCGCCGTTTATTAATATCGGAAAACTCGGAAAAACCGAATTTATTTCATAACCCCGGTTATGTGTTCAAATATCCTTAATCCTAACTACCAGAGGCCCTACTTTTTGAAAAATGTGAATGATTTTCCGTTCACACAGGCCTAGACCAACTCAAATTAATTTTCCGCTAGTGGTTCCGCCGTTTAGTAATATCGGAAAACTCGGAAAACCCGAATTTATTTCATAACCCCGGTTATGTGTTCAAATATCCTTAATCCTAACTACCAGAAGCCCTACTTTTTGGAAAATGTGAATGATTTTCGATTCACACAGGCCTAGACCAACTCAAATTAATTTTCCGCTAGTGGTTCCGCCATTTAGTAATATCGGAAAACTCGGAAAAACCGAATTTATTTCATAACCCCGGTTATGTGTTCAAATATCCTTAATCCTAACTACCAGAAGCCCTACTTTTTGGAAAATGTGAATGATTTTCCGTTCACACAGGCCTAGACCAACTCAAATTAATTTTCCGATAGTGGTTCCGCCGTTTAGTAATATCGGAAAACTCGGAAAAACCGAATTTATTTCATAATCCCGGTTATGTGTTCAAATATCCTTAATCCTAACTACCAGAAGCCCTATTTTTTGGAAAATTTGAATGATTTTCCGTTCACACAGGCCTAGACCAACTCAAATTAGTTTTCCGCTAGTGGTTCCGCCGTTTAGTAATATCGGAAAACTCGGAAAAACCGAATTTATTTCATAATCCCGGTTATGTGTTCAAATATCCTTAATCCTAACTACCAGAGGCCCTACTTTTTGGAAAATGTGAATGATTTTCCGTTCACACAGGCCTAGACCAACTCAAATTAATTTTCCGCTAGTGGTTCCGCCGTTTAGTAATATCGGAAAACTCGGAAAAACCGAATTTATTTCATAACCCCGGTTATGTGTTCAAATATCCTTAATCCTAACTACCAGAAGCCCTACTTTTTGGAAAATGTGAATGATTTTCCGTTCACACAGGTCTAGACCAACTCAAATTAATTTTCCGCTAGTGGTTCCGCCGTTTAGTAATATCGGAAAACTCGGAAAAACCGAATTTATTTCATAGTCCCGGGTATGTGTTCAAATATCCTTAATCCTAACTACCAGAAGCCCTACTTTTTGGAAAATGTGAATGATTTTCCGTTCACACAGGTCTAGACCAACTCAGATTAATTTTCCGCTAGTGGTTCCGCCGTTTATTAATATCGGAAAACTCGGAAAAACCGAATTTATTTCATAACCCCGGTTATGTGTTCAAATATCCTTAATCCTAACTACCAGAAGCCCTACTTTTTGGAAAATGTGAATGATTTTCCGTTCACACAGGCCTAGACCAACTCAAATTAATTTTCCGCTAGTGGTTCCGCCGTTTAGTAATATCGGAAAACTCGGAAAAACCGAATTTATTTCATAATCCCGGTTATGTGTTCAAATATCCTTAATCCTAACTACCAGAGGCCCTATTTTTTGGAAAATGTGAATGATTTTCCGTTCACACAGGCCTAGACCAACTCAAATTTATTTTCCGCTAGTGGTTCCGCCGTTTAGTAATATCGGAAAACTCGGAAAACCCGAATTTATTTCATAACCCCGGTTATGTGTTCAAATATCCTTAATCCTAACTACCAGAAGCCCTACTTTTTGGAAAATGTGAATGATTTTCCGTTCACACAGGCCTAGACCAACTAAAATTAATTTTCCGCTAGTGGTTCCGCCGTTTAGTAATATCGGAAAACTCGGAAAAACCGAATTTATTTCATAACCCCGGTTATGTGTTCAAATATCCTTAATCCTAACTACCAGAAGCCCTACTTTTTGGAAAATGTGAATGATTATCCATTCACACAGGTCTAGACCAACTCAAATTAATTTTCCGCTAGTGGTTCCGCCGTTTAGTAATATCGGAAAACTCGGAAAAACCGAATTTATTTCATAATCCCGGTTATGTGTTCAAATATCCTTAATCCTAACTACCAGAGGCCCTACTTTTTGGAAAATGTGAATGATTTTCCGTTCACACAGGCCTAGACCAACTCAAATTAATTTTCCGCTAGTGGTTCCGCCGTTTAGTAATATCGGAAAACTCGGAAAAACCGAATTTATTTCATAATCCCGGTTATGTGTTCAAATATCCTTAATCCTAACTACCAGAGGCCCTACTTTTTGGAAAATGTGAATGATTTTCCGTTCACACAGGCCTAGACCAACTCAAATTAATTTTCCGCTAGTGATTCCGCCGTTTAGTAATATCGGAAAACTCGGAAAAACCGAATTTATTTCATAACCCCGGTTATGTGTTCAAATATCCTTAATCCTAACTACCAGAAGCCCTACTTTTTGGAAAATGTGAATGATTTTCCGTTCACACAGGTCTAGACCAACTCAGATTCATTTTCCGCTAGTGGTTCCGCCGTTTATAAATATCGGAAAACTCGGAAAAACCGAATTTATTTCATAATCCCGGTTATGTGTTCAAATATCCTTAATCCTAACTACCAGAAGCCCTACTTTTTGGAAAATGTGAATGATTTTCCGTTCACACAGGCCTAGACCAACTCAAATTAATTTTCCGCTAGTGGTTCCGCCGTTTAGTAATATCGGAAAACTCGGAAAAACCGAATTTATTTCATAATCCCGGTTATGTGTTCAAATATCCTTAATCCTAACTACCAGAGGCCCTATTTTTTGGAAAATGTGAATGATTTTCCGTTCACACAGGCCTAGACCAACTCAAATTTATTTTCCGCTAGTGGTTCAGCCGTTTAGTAATATCGGAAAACTCGGAAAAACCAAATTTATTTCATAATCCCGGTTATGTGTTCAAATATCCTTAATCCTAACTACCAGAGGCCCTACTTTTTGGAAAATGTGAATGATTTTCCGTTCACACAGGCCTAGACCAACTCAAATTAATTTTCCGCTAGTGGTTCCGCCGTTTAGTAATATCGGAAAACTCGGAAAAACCGAATTTATTTCATAATCCCGGTTATGTGTTCAAATATCCTTAATCCTAACTACCAGAAGCCCTACTTTTTGGAAAATGTGAATGATTTTCCATTCACACAGGCCTAGACCAACTCAAATTAATTTTCCGCTAGTGGTTCCGCCGTTTAGTAATATCGGAAAACTCGGAAAAACCGAATTTATTTCATAACCCCGGTTATGTGTTCAAATATCCTTAATCCTAACTACCAGAAGCCCTACTTTTTGGAAAATGTGAATGATTTTCCGTTCACACAGGTCTAGACCAACTCAGATTAATTTTCCGCTAGTGGTTCCGCCGTTTATTAATATCGGAAAACTCGGAAAAACCGAATTTATTTCATAATCCCGGTTATGTGTTCAAATATCCTTAATCCTAACTACCAGAAGCCCTACTTTTTGGAAAATGTGAATGATTTTCCGTTCACACAGGCCTAGACCAACTAAAATTAATTTTCCGCTAGTGGTTCCGCCGTTTATTAATATCGGAAAACTCGGAAAAACCGAATTTATTTCATAACCCCGGTTATGTGTTCAAATATCCTTAATCCTAACTACCAGAAGCCCTACTTTTTGGAAAATGTGAATGATTTTCCGTTCACACAGGCCTAGACCAACTCAAATTTATTTTCCGCTAGTGGTTCCGCCGTTTAGTAATATCGGAAAACTCGGAAAAACCGAATTTATTTCATAATCCCGGTTATGTGTTCAAATATCCTTAATCCTAACTACCAGAAGCCCTACTTTTTGGAAAATGTGAATGATTTTCCGTTCACACAGGCCTAGACCAACTCAAATTAATTTTCCGCTAGTGGTTCCGCCGTTTAGTAATATCGGAAAACTCGGAAAAACCGAATTTATTTCATAATCCCGGGTATGTGTTCAAATATCCTTAATCCTAACTACCAGAAGCCCTACTTTTTGGAAAATGTGAATGATTTTCCATTCACACAGGCCTAGACCAACTCAAATTAATTTTCCGCTAGTGGTTCCGCCGTTTAGTAATATCGGAAAACTCGGAAAACCCGAATTTATTTCATAACCCCGGTTATGTGTTCAAATATCCTTAATCCTAACTACCAGAAGCCCTACTTTTTGGAAAATGTGAATGATTTTCCATTCACACAGGCCTAGACCAACTCAAATTAATTTTCCGCTAGTGGTTCCGCCGTTTAGTAATATCGGAAAACTCGGAAAAACCGAATTTATTTCATAACCCCGGTTATGTGTTCAAATATCCTTAATCCTAACTACCAGAAGCCCTACTTTTTGGAAAATGTGAATGATTTTCCATTCACACAGACCTAGACCAATTAAAATTAATTTTCCGCTAGTGGTTCCGCCGTTTAGTAATATCGGAAAACTCGGAAAAACCGAATTTATTTCATAACCCCGGTTATGTGTTCAAATATCCTTAATCCTAACTACCAGAAGCCCTACTTTTTGGAAAATGTGAATGATTTTCCGTTCACACAGGTCTAGACCAACTCAGATTAATTTTCCGCTAGTGGTTCCGCCGTTTATTAATATCGGAAAACTCGGAAAAACCGAATTTATTTCATAACCCCGGTTATGTGTTCAAATATCCTTAATCCTAACTACCAGAAGCCCTACTTTTTGGAAAATGTGAATGATTTTCCGTTCACACAGGCCTAGACCAACTCAAATTAATTTTCCGCTAGTGGTTCCGCCGTTTAGTAATATCGGAAAACTCGGAAAAACCGAATTTATTTCATAATCCCGGTTATGTGTTCAAATATCCTTAATCCTAACTACCAGAAGCCCTACTTTTTGGAAAATGTGAATGATTTTCCGTTCACACAGGCCTAGACCAACTCAAATTAATTTTCCGCTAGTGGTTCCGCCGTTTAGTAATATCGGAAAACTCGGAAAAACCGAATTTATTTCATAATCCCGGTTATGTGTTCAAATATCCTTAATCCTAACTACCAGAAGCCCTATTTTTTGGAAAATTGGAATAATTTTCCGTTCACACAGGCCTAGGCCAACTCAAATTAGTTTTCCGCTAGTGGTTCCGCCGTTTAGTAATATCGGAAAACTCGGAAAAACCGAATTTATTTCATAATCCCGGTTATGTGTTCAAATATCCTTAATCCTAACTACCAGAAGCCCTACTTTTTGGAAAATGTGAATGATTTTCCGTTCACACAGGTCTAGACCAACTCAGATTAATTTTCCGCTAGTGGTTCCGCCGTTTATTAATATCGGAAAACTCGGAAAAACCGAATTTCCAGAAGCCCTACTTTTTGGAAAATGTGAATGATTTTCCGTTCACACAGGCCTAGACCAACTCAGATTAATTTTCCGCTAGTGGTTCCGCCGTTTATTAATATCGGAAAACTCGGAAAAACCGAATTTATTTCATAATCCCGGTTATGTGTTCAAATATCCTTAATCCTAACTACCAGAAGCCTTACTTTTTGGAAAATGTGAATGATTTTCCGTTCACACAGGCCTAGACCAACTCAAATTTATTTTCCGCTAGTGGTTCCGCCGTTTATTAATATCGGAAAACTCGGAAAAACCGAATTTATTTCATAACCCCGGTTATGTGTTCAAATATCCTTAATCCTAACTACCAGAGGCCCTACTTTTTGAAAAATGTGAATGATTTTCCGTTCACACAGGCCTAGATCAACTCAAATTAATTTTCCGCTAGTGGTTCCGCCGTTTAGTAATATCGGAAAACTCGGAAAAACCGAATTTATTTCATAACCCCGGTTATGTGTTCAAATATCCTTAATCCTAACTACCAGAAGCCCTACTTTTTGGAAAATGTGAATGATTTTCCATTCACACAGGCCTAGACCAACTCAAATTAATTTTCCGCTAGTGGTTCCGCCATTTAGTAATATCGGAAAACTCGGAAAAACCGAATTTATTTCATAACCCCGGTTATGTGTTCAAATATCCTTAATCCTAACTACCAGAAGCCCTACTTTTTGGAAAATGTGAATGATTTTCCGTTCACACAGGCCTAGACCAACTCAAATTAATTTTCCGATAGTGGTTCCGCCGTTTAGTAATATCGGAAAACTCGGAAAAACCGAATTTATTTCATAATCCCGGTTATGTGTTCAAATATCCTTAATCCTAACTACCAGAAGCCCTATTTTTTGGAAAATTTGAATGATTTTCCGTTCACACAGGCCTAGACCAACTCAAATTAGTTTTCCGCTAGTGGTTCCGCCGTTTAGTAATATCGGAAAACTCGGAAAAACCGAATTTATTTCATAATCCCGGTTATGTGTTCAAATATCCTTAATCCTAACTACCAGAGGCCCTACTTTTTGGAAAATGTGAATGATTTTCCGTTCACACAGGCCTAGACCAACTCAAATTAATTTTCCGCTAGTGGTTCCGCCGTTTAGTAATATCGGAAAACTCGGAAAAACCGAATTTATTTCATAACCCCGGTTATGTGTTCAAATATCCTTAATCCTAACTACCAGAAGCCCTACTTTTTGGAAAATGTGAATGATTTTCCGTTCACACAGGCCTAGACCAACTAAAGTTAATTTTCCGCTAGTGGTTCCGCCGTTTAGTAATATCGGAAAACTCGGAAAAACCGAATTTATTTCATAGTCCTGGTTATGTGTTCAAATATCCTTAATCCTAACTACCAGAAGCCCTATTTTTTGGAAAATTTGAATGATTTTCCGTTCACACAGGCCTAGACCAACTCAAATTAGTTTTCCGCTAGTGGTTCCGCCGTTTAGTAATATCGGAAAACTCGGAAAAACCGAATTTATTTCATAACCCCGGTTATGTGTTCAAATATCCTTAATCCTAACTACCAGAAGCCCTACTTTTTGGAAAATGTGAATGATTTTCCATTTACACAGGCCTAGACCAACTAAAATTAATTTTCCGCTAGTGGTTCCGCCGTTTAGTAATATCGGAAAACTCGGAAAACCCGAATTTATTTCATAACCCCGGTTATGTGTTCAAATATCCTTAATCCTAACTACCAGAAGCCCTACTTTTTGGAAAATGTGAATGATTTTCCGTTCACACAGGCCTAGACCAACTAAAATTAATTTTCCGCTAGTGGTTCCGCCGTTTATTAATATCGGAAAACTCGGAAAAACCGAATTTATTTCATAACCCCGGTTATGTGTTCAAATATCCTTAATCCTAACTACCAGAAGCCCTACTTTTTGGAAAATGTGAATGATTTTCCGTTCACACAGGCCTAGACCAACTCAAATTAATTTTCCGCTAGTGGTTCCGCCGTTTAGTAATATCGGAAAACTCGGAAAAACCGAATTTATTTCATAATCCCGGTTATGTGTTCAAATATCCTTAATCCTAACTACCAGAGGCCCTATTTTTTGGAAAATGTGAATGATTTTCCGTTCACACAGGCCTAGACCAACTCAAATTTATTTTCCGCTAGTGGTTCCGCCGTTTAGTAATATCGGAAAACTCGGAAAAACCGAATTTATTTCATAATCCCGGTTATGTGTTCAAATATCCTTAATCCTAACTACCATAAGTCCTATTTTTTGGAAAATTTGAATGATTTTCCGTTCACACAGGCCTAGACCAACTCAAATTAGTTTTCCGCTAGTGGTTCCGCCGTTTAGTAATATCGGAAAACTCGGAAAAACCGAATTTATTTCATAATCCCGGTTATGTGTTCAAATATCCTTAATCCTAACTACCAGAGGCCCTACTTTTTGGAAAATGTGAATGATTTTCCGTTCACACAGGCCTAGACCAACTCAAATTAATTTTCCGCTAGTGGTTCCGCCGTTTAGTAATATCGGAAAACTCGGAAAAACCGAATTTATTTCATAATCCCGGGTATGTGTTCAAATATCCTTAATCCTAACTACCAGAAGCCCTACTTTTTGGAAAATGTGAATGATTTTCCATTCACACAGGCCTAGACCAACTTAAATTAATTTTCCGCTAGTGGTTCCGCCGTTTAGTAATATCGGAAAACTCGGAAAAACCGAATTTATTTCATAACCCCGGTTATGTGTTCAAATATCCTTAATCCTAACTACCAGAAGCCCTACTTTTTGGAAAATGTGAATGATTTTCCGTTCACACAGGTCTAGACCAACTCAGATTAATTTTCCGCTAGTGGTTCCGCCGTTTATTAATATCGGAAAACTCGGAAAAACCGAATTTATTTCATAATCCCGGTTATGTGTTCAAATATCCTTAATCCTAACTACCAGAAGCCCTACTTTTTGGAAAATGTGAATGATTTTCCGTTCACACAGGCCTAGACCAACTCAAATTTATTTTCCGCTAGTGGTTCCGACGTTTAGTAATATCGGAAAACTCGGAAAACCCGAATTTATTTCATAATCCCGGTTATGTGTTCAAATATCCTTAATCCTAACTACCAGAGGCCCTACTTTTTGGAAAATGTGAATGATTTTCCGTTCACACAGGCCTAGACCAACTCAAATTAATTTTCCGCTAGTGGTTCCGCTGTTTAGTAATATCGGAAAACTCGGAAAACCCGAATTTATTTCATAACCCCGGTTATGTGTTCAAATATCCTTAATCCTAACTACCAGAGGCCCTACTTTTTGGAAAATGTGAATGATTTTCCGTTCACACAGGCCTAGACCAACTCAAATTTATTTTCCGCTAGTGGTTCCGCCGTTTAGTAATATCGGAAAACTCGGAAAAACAGAATTTATTTCATAACCCCGGTTATGTGTTCAAATATCCTTAATCCTAACTACCAGAAGCCCTACTTTTTGGAAAATGTGAATGATTTTCCGTTCACACAGGCCTAGACCAACTCAAATTTATTTTCCGCTAGTGGTTCAGCCGTTTAGTAATATCGGAAAACTCGGAAAAACCGAATTTATTTCATAATCCCGGTTATGTGTTCAAATATCCTTAATCCTAACTACCAGAGGCCCTACTTTTTGGAAAATGTGAATGATTTTCCGTTCACACAGGCCTAGACCAACTCAAATTTATATTCCGCTAGTGGTTCAGCCGTTTAGTAATATCGGAAAACTCGGAAAAACCGAATTTATTTCATAGTCCCGGGTATGTGTTCAAATATCCTTAATCCTAACTACCAGAAGCCCTACTTTTTGGAAAATGTGAATGATTTTCCGTTCACACAGGTCTAGACCAACTCAGATTAATTTTCCGCTAGTGGTTCAGCCGTTTAGTAATATCGGAAAACTCGGAAAAACCGAATTTATTTCATAATCCCGGTTATGTGTTCAAATATCCTTAATCCTAACTACCAGAGGCCCTACTTTTTGGAAAATGTGAATGATTTTCCGTTCACACAGGCCTAGACCAACTCAAATTAATTTTCCGCTAGTGGTTCCGCCGTTTAGTAATATCGGAAAACTCGGAAAAACCGAATTTATTTCATAACCCCGGTTATGTGTTCAAATATCCTTAATCCTAACTACCAGAGGCCCTACTTTTTGGAAAATGTGAATGATTTTCCGTTCACACAGGCCTAGACCAACTCAAATTAATTTTCCGCTAGTGGTTCCGCCGTTTAGTAATATCGGAAAACTCGGAAAAACCGAATTTATTTCATAATCCCGGTTATGTGTTCAAATATCCTTAATCCTAACTACCAGAGGCCCTACTTTTTGGAAAATGTGAATGATTTTCCGTTCACACAGGCCTAGACCAACTCAAATTAATTTTCCGCTAGTGGTTCCGCCGTTTAGTAATATCGGAAAACTCGGAAAAACCGAATTTATTTCATAATCCCGGTTATGTGTTCAAATATCCTTAATCCTAACTACCAGAGGCCCTACTTTTTGGAAAATGTGAATGATTTTCCGTTCACACAGGCCTAGACCAACTCAAATTAATTTTCCGCTAGTGGTTCCGCCGTTTAGTAATATCGGAAAACTCGGAAAACCCGAATTTATTTCATAATCCCGGTTATGTGTTCAAATATCCTTAATCCTAACTACCAGAGGCCCTACTTTTTGGAAAATGTGAATGATTTTCCGTTCACACAGGCCTAGACCAACTCAAATTTATTTTCCGCTAGTGGTTCAGCCGTTTAGTAATATCGGAAAACTCGGAAAACCCGAATTTATTTCATAACCCCGGTTATGTGTTCAAATATCCTTAATCCTAACTACCAGAGGCCCTACTTTTTGGAAAATGTGAATGATTTTCCGTTCACACAGACCTAGACCAACTCAAATTAATTTTCCGCTAGTGGTTCCGCCGTTTAGTAATATCGGAAAACTCGGAAAAACCGAATTTATTTCATAACCCCGGTTATGTGTTCAAATATCCTTAATCCTAACTACCAGAGGCCCTACTTTTTGGAAAATGTGAATGATTTTCCGTTCACACAGGCCTAGACCAACTCAAATTAATTTTCCGCTAGTGGTTCCGCCGTTTAGTAATATCGGAAAACTCGGAAAAACCGAATTTATTTCATAATCCCGGTTATGTGTTCAAATATCCTTAATCCTAACTACCAGAAGCCCTACTTTTTGGAAAATGTGAATGATTTTCCATTCACACAGGCTTAGACCAACTAAAATTAATTTTCCGCTAGTGGTTCCGCCGTTTAGTAATATCGGAAAACTCGGAAAAACCGAATTTATTTCATAATCTCGGTTATGTGTTCAAATATCCTTAATCCTAACTACCAGAAGCCCTACTTTTTGGAAAATGTGAATGATTTTCCATTCACACAGGCCTAGACCAACTCAAATTTATTTTCCGCTAGTGGTTCAGCCGTTTAGTAATATCGGAAAACTCGGAAAAACCGAATTTATTTCATAATCCCGGTTATGTGTTCAAATATCCTTAATCCTAACTACCAGAAGCCCTACTTTTTGGAAAATGTGAATGATTTTCCGTTCACACAGGCCTAGACCAACTCAAATTTATTTTCCGCTAGTGGTTCCGACGTTTAGTAATATCGGAAAACTCGGAAAACCCGAATTTATTTCATAACCCCGGTTATGTGTTCAAATATCCTTAATCCTAACTACCAGAGGCCCTACTTTTTGGAAAATGTGAATGATTTTCCGTTCACACAGGCCTAGACCAACTCAAATTAATTTTCCGCTAGTGGTTCCGCTGTTTAGTAATATCGGAAAACTCGGAAAACCCGAATTTATTTCATAACCCCGGTTATGTGTTCAAATATCCTTAATCCTAACTACCAGAGGCCCTACTTTTTGGAAAATGTGAATGATTTTCCGTTCACACAGGCCTAGACCAACTCAAATTTATTTTCCGCTAGTGGTTCCGCCGTTTAGTAATATCGGAAAACTCGGAAAAACAGAATTTATTTCATAACCCCGGTTATGTGTTCAAATATCCTTAATCCTAACTACCAGAAGCCCTACTTTTTGGAAAATGTGAATGATTTTCCGTTCACACAGGCCTAGACCAACTCAAATTTATTTTCCGCTAGTGGTTCAGCCGTTTAGTAATATCGGAAAACTCGGAAAAACCGAATTTATTTCATAATCCCGGTTATGTGTTCAAATATCCTTAATCCTAACTACCAGAGGCCCTACTTTTTGGAAAATGTGAATGATTTTCCGTTCACACAGGCCTAGACCAACTCAAATTTATATTCCGCTAGTGGTTCAGCCGTTTAGTAATATCGGAAAACTCGGAAAAACCGAATTTATTTCATAGTCCCGGGTATGTGTTCAAATATCCTTAATCCTAACTACCAGAAGCCCTACTTTTTGGAAAATGTGAATGATTTTCCGTTCACACAGGTCTAGACCAACTCAGATTAATTTTCCGCTAGTGGTTCAGCCGTTTAGTAATATCGGAAAACTCGGAAAAACCGAATTTATTTCATAATCCCGGTTATGTGTTCAAATATCCTTAATCCTAACTACCAGAGGCCCTACTTTTTGGAAAATGTGAATGATTTTCCGTTCACACAGGCCTAGACCAACTCAAATTAATTTTCCGCTAGTGGTTCCGCCGTTTAGTAATATCGGAAAACTCGGAAAAACCGAATTTATTTCATAACCCCGGTTATGTGTTCAAATATCCTTAATCCTAACTACCAGAGGCCCTACTTTTTGGAAAATGTGAATGATTTTCCGTTCACACAGGCCTAGACCAACTCAAATTAATTTTCCGCTAGTGGTTCCGCCGTTTAGTAATATCGGAAAACTCGGAAAAACCGAATTTATTTCATAATCCCGGTTATGTGTTCAAATATCCTTAATCCTAACTACCAGAGGCCCTACTTTTTGGAAAATGTGAATGATTTTCCGTTCACACAGGCCTAGACCAACTCAAATTAATTTTCCGCTAGTGGTTCCGCCGTTTAGTAATATCGGAAAACTCGGAAAACCCGAATTTATTTCATAATCCCGGTTATGTGTTCAAATATCCTTAATCCTAACTACCAGAGGCCCTACTTTTTGGAAAATGTGAATGATTTTCCGTTCACACAGGCCTAGACCAACTCAAATTTATTTTCCGCTAGTGGTTCAGCCGTTTAGTAATATCGGAAAACTCGGAAAACCCGAATTTATTTCATAACCCCGGTTATGTGTTCAAATATCCTTAATCCTAACTACCAGAGGCCCTACTTTTTGGAAAATGTGAATGATTTTCCGTTCACACAGACCTAGACCAACTCAAATTAATTTTCCGCTAGTGGTTCCGCCGTTTAGTAATATCGGAAAACTCGGAAAAACCGAATTTATTTCATAACCCCGGTTATGTGTTCAAATATCCTTAATCCTAACTACCAGAGGCCCTACTTTTTGGAAAATGTGAATGATTTTCCGTTCACACAGGCCTAGACCAACTCAAATTAATTTTCCGCTAGTGGTTCCGCCGTTTAGTAATATCGGAAAACTCGGAAAAACCGAATTTATTTCATAATCCCGGTTATGTGTTCAAATATCCTTAATCCTAACTACCAGAAGCCCTACTTTTTGGAAAATGTGAATGATTTTCCATTCACACAGGCTTAGACCAACTAAAATTAATTTTCCGCTAGTGGTTCCGCCGTTTAGTAATATCGGAAAACTCGGAAAAACCGAATTTATTTCATAATCTCGGTTATGTGTTCAAATATCCTTAATCCTAACTACCAGAAGCCCTACTTTTTGGAAAATGTGAATGATTTTCCATTCACACAGGCCTAGACCAACTCAAATTTATTTTCCGCTAGTGGTTCAGCCGTTTAGTAATATCGGAAAACTCGGAAAAACCGAATTTATTTCATAATCCCGGTTATGTGTTCAAATATCCTTAATCCTAACTACCAGAGGCCCTACTTTTTGGAAAATGTGAATGATTTTCCGTTCACACAGGCCTAGACCAACTCAAATTTATTTTCCGCTAGTGGTTCAGCCGTTTAGTAATATCGGAAAACTCGGAAAACCCGAATTTATTTCATAACCCCGGTTATGTGTTCAAATATCCTTAATCCTAACTACCAGAGGCCCTACTTTTTGGAAAATGTGAATGATTTTCCGTTCACACAGGCCTAGACCAACTCAAATTAATTTTCCGCTAGTGGTTCCGCCGTTTAGTAATATCGGAAAACTCTGAAAAACCGAATTTATTTCATAGTCCCGGGTATGTGTTCAAATATCCTTAATCCTAACTACCAGAAGCCCTACTTTTTGGAAAATGTGAATGATTTTCCGTTCACACAGGTCTAGACCAACTCAGATTATTTTTCCGCTACTGGTTCCGCCGTTTATTAATATCGGAAAACTCGGAAAAACCGAATTTATTTCATAACCCCGGTTATGTGTTCAAATATCCTTAATCCTAACTACCAGAAGCCCTACTTTTTGGAAAATGTGAATGATTTTCCGTTCACACAGACCTAGACCAACTAAAATTAATTTTCCGCTAGTGGTTCCGCCGTTTAGTAATATCGGAAAACTCGGAAAACCCGAATTTATTTCATAATCCCGGTTATGTGTTCAAATATCCTTAATCCTAACTACCATAAGTCCTACTTTTTGGAAAATGTGAATGATTTTCCGTTCACACAGGCCTAGACCAACTCAAATTAATTTTCCGCTAGTGGTTCCGCCGTTTAGTAATATCGGAAAACTCGGAAAAACCGAATTTATTTCATAACCCCGGTTATGTGTTCAAATATCCTTAATCCTAACTACCAGAAGCCCTACTTTTTGAAAAATGTGAATGATTTTCCGTTCACACAGGCCTAGACCAACTCAAATTTATTTTCCGCTAGTGGTTCCGCCGTTTAGTAATATCGGAAAACTCGGAAAAACCGAATTTATTTCATAGTCCCGGGTATGTGTTCAAATATCCTTAATCCTAACTACCAGAAGCCCTAATTTTTGGAAAATGTGAATGATTTTCCGTTCACACAGGTCTAGACCAACTCAGATTAATTTTCCGCTAGTGGTTCCGCCGTTTATTAATATCGGAAAACTCGGAAAAACCGAATTTATTTCATAACCCCGGTTATGTGTTCAAATATCCTTAATCCTAACTACCAGAAGCCCTACTTTTTGGAAAATTTGAATGATTTTCCGTTCACACAGGCCTAGACCAACTCAAATTAATTTTCCGCTAGTGGTTCCGCCGTTTAGTAATATCGGAAAACTCGGAAAAACCGAATTTATTTCATAATCCCTGTTATGTGTTCAAATATCCTTAATCCTAACTACCAGAGGCCCTACTTTTTGGAAAATGTGAATGATTTTCCGTTCACACAGGCCTAGACCAACTCAAATTTATTTTCCGCTAGTGGTTCAGCCGTTTAGTAATATCGGAAAACTCGGAAAACCCGAATTTATTTCATAACCCCGGTTATGTGTTCAAATATCCTTAATCCTAACTACCAGAAGCCCTACTTTTTGGAAAATGTGAATGATTTTCCATTCACACAGGCCTAGGCCAACTCAAATTAATTTTCCGCTAGTGGTTCCGCCGTTTAGTAATATCGGAAAACTCGGAAAACCCGAATTTATTTCATAACCCCGGTTATGTGTTCAAATATCCTTAATCCTAACTACCAGAAGCCCTACTTTTTCGAAAATGTGAATGATTTTCCGTTCACACAGGCCTAGACCAACTCAAATTAATTTTCCGCTAGTGGTTCCGCCGTTTAGTAATATCGGAAAACTCGGAAAAACCGAATTTATTTCATAATCCCGGGTATGTGTTCAAATATCCTTAATCCTAACTACCAGAGGCCCTACTTTTTGGAAAATGTGAATGATTTTCCGTTCGCACAGGCCTAGACCAACTCAAATTAATTTTCCGCTAGTGGTTCCGCCGTTTAGTAATATCGGAAAACTCGGAAAACCCGAATTTATTTCATAACCCCGGTTATGTGTTCAAATATCCTTAATCCTAACTACCAGAAGCCCTACTTTTTGGAAAATGTGAATGATTTTCCATTCACACAGGCCTAGACCAACTAAAATTAATTTTCCGCTAGTGGTTCCGCGCCTAGACCAACTCAAATTAATTTTCCGCTAGTGGTTCCGCCGTTTAGTAATATCGGAAAACTCGGAAAAACCGAATTTATTTCATAACCCCGGTTATGTGTTCAAATATCCTTAATCCTAACTACCAGAAGCCCTACTTTTTGGAAAATGTGAATGATTTTCCATTCACACAGGCCTAGACCAACTCAAATTTATTTTCCGCTAGTGGTTCCGCCGTTTAGTAATATCAGAAAACTCGGAAAAACCGAATTTATTTCATAATCCCGGTTATGTGTTCAAATATCCTTAATCCTAACTACCAGAAGCCCTACTTTTTGGAAAATGTGAATGATTTTCCGTTCACACAGGCCTAGACCAACTCAAATTTATTTTCCGCTAGTGGTTCCGCCGTTTAGTAATATCGGAAAACTCGGAAAAACCGAATTTATTTCATAACCCCGGTTATGTGTTCAAATATCCTTAATCCTAACTACCAGAAGCCCTACTTTTTGGAAAATGTGAATGATTTTCCGTTCACACAGGCCTAGACCAACTCAAATTTATTTTCCGCTAGTGGTTCCGCCGTTTATTAATATCGGAAAACTCGGAAAAACCGAATTTATTTCATAATCCCGGGTATGTGTTCAAATATCCTTAATCCTAACTACCAGAAGCCCTACTTTTTGGAAAATGTGAATGATTTTCCGTTCACACAGGCCTAGACCAACTCAAATTTATTTTCCGCTAGTGGTTCCGCCGTTTATTAATATCGGAAAACTCGGAAAAACCGAATTTATTTCATAACCCCGGTTATGTGTTCAAATATCCTTAATCCTAACTACCAGAAGCCCTACTTTTTGGAAAATGTGAATGATTTTCCGTTCACACAGGCCTAGACTAACTCAAATTAATTTTCCGCTAGTGGTTCCGCCGTTTAGTAATATCGGAAAACTCGGAAAAACCGAATTTATTTCATAATCCCGGTTATGTGTTCAAATATCCTTAATCCTAACTACCAGAAGCCCTACTTTTTGGAAAATGTGAATGATTTTCCGTTCACACAGGCCTAGACCAACTCAAATTAATTTTCCGCTAGTGGTTCCGCCGTTTAGTAATATCGGAAAACTCGGAAAAACCGAATTTATTTCATAATCCCGGTTATGTGTTCAAATATCCTTAATCCTAACTACCAGAAGCCCTATTTTTTGGAAAATTTGAATGATTTTCCGTTCACACAGGCCTAGACCAACTCAAATTAGTTTTCCGCTAGTGGTTCCGCCGTTTAGTAATATCGGAAAACTCGGAAAAACCGAATTTATTTCATAATCCCGGTTATGTGTTCAAATATCCTTAATCCTAACTACCAGAGGCCCTACTTTTTGGAAAATGTGAATGATTTTCCGTTCACACAGGCCTAGACCAACTCAAATTAATTTTCCGCTAGTGGTTCCGCCGTTTAGTAATATCGGAAAACTCGGAAAAACCGAATTTATTTCATAATCCCGGGTATGTGTTCAAATATCCTTAATCCTAACTACCAGAAGCCCTACTTTTTGGAAAATGTGAATGATTTTCCATTCACACAGGCCTAGACCAACTTAAATTAATTTTCCGCTAGTGGTTCCGCCGTTTAGTAATATCGGAAAACTCGGAAAAACCGAATTTATTTCATAACCCCGGTTATGTGTTCAAATATCCTTAATCCTAACTACCAGAAGCCCTACTTTTTGGAAAATGTGAATGATTTTCCGTTCACACAGGTCTAGACCAACTCAGATTAATTTTCCGCTAGTGGTTCCGCCGTTTATTAATATCGGAAAACTCGGAAAAACCGAATTTATTTCATAATCCCGGTTATGTGTTCAAATATCCTTAATCCTAACTACCAGAAGCCCTACTTTTTGGAAAATGTGAATGATTTTCCGTTCACACAGGCCTAGACCAACTCAAATTTATTTTCCGCTAGTGGTTTCGCCGTTTAGTAATATCGGAAAACTCGGAAAACCCGAATTTATTTCATAACCCCGGTTATGTGTTCAAATATCCTTAATCCTAACTACCAGAGGCCCTACTTTTTGGAAAATGTGAATGATTTTCCGTTCACACAGGCCTAGACCAACTCAAATTAATTTTCCGCTAGTGGTTCCGCTGTTTAGTAATATCGGAAAACTCGGAAAACCCGAATTTATTTCATAACCCCGGTTATGTGTTCAAATATCCTTAATCCTAACTACCAGAGGCCCTACTTTTTGGAAAATGTGAATGATTTTCTGTTCACACAGGCCTAGACCAACTAAAATTAATTTTCCGCTAGTGGTTCCGCCGTTTAGTAATATCGGAAAACTCGGAAAAACCGAATTTATTTCATAACCCCGGTTATGTGTTCAAATATCCTTAATCCTAACTACCAGAAGCCCTACTTTTTGGAAAATGTGAATGATTTTCCGTTCACACAGGCCTAGACCAACTCAAATTTATTTTCCGCTAGTGGTTCAGCCGTTTAGTAATATCGGAAAACTCGGAAAAACCGAATTTATTTCATAATCCCGGTTATGTGTTCAAATATCCTTAATCCTAACTACCAGAGGCCCTACTTTTTGGAAAATGTGAATGATTTTCCGTTCACACAGGCCTAGACCAACTCAAATTAATTTTCCGCTAGTGGTTCCGCCGTTTAGTAATATCGGAAAACTCGGAAAAACCGAATTTATTTCATAACCCCGGTTATGTGTTCAAATATCCTTAATCCTAACTACCAGAGGCCCTACTTTTTGGAAAATGTGAATGATTTTCCGTTCACACAGGCCTAGACCAACTCAAATTAATTTTCCGCTAGTGGTTCCGCCGTTTAGTAATATCGGAAAACTCGGAAAAACCGAATTTATTTCATAATCCCGGTTATGTGTTCAAATATCCTTAATCCTAACTACCAGAGGCCCTACTTTTTGGAAAATGTGAATGATTTTCCGTTCACACAGGCCTAGACCAACTCAAATTTATTTTCCGCTAGTGGTTCCGCCGTTTAGTAATATCGGAAAACTCGGAAAAACCGAATTTATTTCATAATCCCGGTTATGTGTTCAAATATCCTTAATCCTAACTACCAGAGGCCCTACTTTTTGGAAAATGTGAATGATTTTCCGTTCACACAGGCCTAGACCAACTCAAATTAATTTTCCGCTAGTGGTTCCGCCGTTTAGTAATATCGGAAAACTCGGAAAACCCGAATTTATTTCATAACCCCGGTTATGTGTTCAAATATCCTTAATCCTAACTACCAGAAGCCCTACTTTTTGGAAAATGTGAATGATTTTCCATTCACAAAGGCCTAGACCAACTAAAATTAATTTTCCGCTAGTGGTTCCGCCGTTTAGTAATATCGGAAAACTCGGAAAAACCGAATTTATTTCATAATCCCGGTTATGTGTTCAAATATCCTTAATCCTAACTACCAGAAGCCCTACTTTTTGGAAAATGTGAATGATTTTCCATTCACACAGGCCTAGACCAACTCAAATTTATTTTCCGCTAGTGGTTCAGCCGTTTAGTAATATCGGAAAACTCGGAAAAACCGAATTTATTTCATAATCCCGGTTATGTGTTCAAATATCCTTAATCCTAACTACCAGAGGCCCTACTTTTTGGAAAATGTGAATGATTTTCCGTTCACACAGGCCTAGACCAACTCAAATTTATTTTCCGCTAGTGGTTCAGCCGTTTAGTAATATCGGAAAACTCGGAAAACCCGAATTTATTTCATAACCCCGGTTATGTGTTCAAATATCCTTAATCCTAACTACCAGAGGCCCTACTTTTTGGAAAATGTGAATGATTTTCCGTTCACACAGGCCTAGACCAACTCAAATTAATTTTCCGCTAGTGGTTCCGCCGTTTAGTAATATCGGAAAACTCTGAAAAACCGAATTTATTTCATAGTCCCGGGTATGTGTTCAAATATCCTTAATCCTAACTACCAGAAGCCCTACTTTTTGGAAAATGTGAATGATTTTCCGTTCACACAGGTCTAGACCAACTCAGATTAATTTTCCGCTACTGGTTCCGCCGTTTATTAATATCGGAAAACTCGGAAAAACCGAATTTATTTCATAACCCCGGTTATGTGTTCAAATATCCTTAATCCTAACTACCAGAAGCCCTACATTTTGGAAAATGTGAATGATTTTCCGTTCACACAGGCCTAGACCAACTAAAATTAAATTTCCGCTAGTGGTTCCGCCGTTTAGTAATATCGGAAAACTCGGAAAACCCGAATTTATTTCATAATCCCGGTTATGTGTTCAAATATCCTTAATCCTAACTACCATAAGTCCTACTTTTTGGAAAATGTGAATGATTTTCCGTTCACACAGGCCTAGACCAACTCAAATTAATTTTCCGCTAGTGGTTCCGCCGTTTAGTAATATCGGAAAACTCGGAAAAACCGAATTTATTTCATAACCCCGGTTATGTGTTCAAATATCCTTAATCCTAACTACCAGAAGCCCTACTTTTTGAAAAATGTGAATGATTTTCCGTTCACACAGGCCTAGACCAACTCAAATTTATTTTCCGCTAGTGGTTCCGCCGTTTAGTAATATCGGAAAACTCGGAAAAACCGAATTTATTTCATAGTCCCGGGTATGTGTTCAAATATCCTTAATCCTAACTACCAGAAGCCCTACTTTTTGGAAAATGTGAATGATTTTCCGTTCACACAGGTCTAGACCAACTCAGATTAATTTTCCGCTAGTGGTTCCGCCGTTTATTAATATCGGAAAACTCGGAAAACTCGGAAAAACCGAATTTATTTCATAATCCCGGTTATGTGTTCAAATATCCTTAATCCTAACTACCAGAGGCCCTATTTTTTGGAAAATGTGAATGATTTTCCGTTCACACAGGCCTAGACCAACTCAAATTTATTTTCCGCTAGTGGTTCAGCCGTTTAGTAATATCGGAAAACTCGGAAAACCCGAATTTATTTCATAACCCCGGTTATGTGTTCAAATATCCTTAATCCTAACTACCAGAAGCCCTACTTTTTGGAAAATGTGAATGATTTTCCATTCACACAGGCCTAAGCCAACTCAAATTAATTTTCCGCTAGTGGTTCCGCCGTTTAGTAATATCGGAAAACTCGGAAAACCCGAATTTATTTCATAACCCCGGTTATGTGTTCAAATATCCTTAATCCTAACTACCAGAAGCCCTACTTTTTCGAAAATGTGAATGATTTTCCGTTCACACAGGCCTAGACCAACTCAAATTAATTTTCCGCTAGTGGTTCCGCCGTTTAGTAATATCGGAAAACTCGGAAAAACCGAATTTATTTCATAATCCCGGTTATGTGTTCAAATATCCTTAATCCTAACTACCAGAGGCCCTACTTTTTGGAAAATGTGAATGATTTTCCGTTCACACAGGCCTAGACCAACTCAAATTAATTTTCCGCTAGTGGTTCCGCCGTTTAGTAATATCGGAAAACTCGGAAAACCCGAATTTATTTCATAACCCCGGTTATGTGTTCAAATATCCTTAATCCTAACTACCAGAAGCCCTACTTTTTGGAAAATGTGAATAATTTTCCATTCACACAGGCCTAGACCAACTAAAATTAATTTTCCGCTAGTGGTTCCGCCGTTTAGTAATATCGGAAAACTCGGAAAAACCGAATTTATTTCATAATCCCGGTTATGTGTTCAAATATCCTTAATCCTAACTACCAGAAGCCCTACTTTTTGGAAAATGTGAATGATTTTCCATTCACACAGGCCTAGACCAACTCAAATTTATTTTCCGCTAGTGGTTCAGCCGTTTAGTAATATCGGAAAACTCTGAAAAACCGAATTTATTTCATAGTCCCGGGTATGTGTTCAAATATCCTTAATCCTAACTACCAGAGGCCCTACTTTTTGGAAAATGTGAATGATTTTCCGTTCACACAGGTCTAGACCAACTCAGATTAATTTTCCGCTAGTGGTTCCGCCGTTTATTAATATCGGAAAACTCGGAAAAACCGAATTTATTTCATAATCCCGGGTATGTGTTCAAATATCCTTAATCCTAACTACCAGAAGCCCTACTTTTTGGAAAATGTGAATGATTTTCCGTTCACACAGGTCTAGACCAACTCAGATTAATTTTCCGCTAGTGGTTCCGCCGTTTATTAATATCGGAAAACTCGGAAAACTCGGAAAAACCGAATTTATTTCATAACCCCGGTTATGTGTTCAAATATCCTTAATCCTAACTACCAGAGGCCCTATTTTTTGGAAAATGTGAATGATTTTCCGTTCACACAGGCCTAGACCAACTCAAATTTATTTTCCGCTAGTGGTTCCGCCGTTTAGTAATATCGGAAAACTCGGAAAAACCGAATTTATTTCATAGTCCCGGTTATGTGTTCAAATATCCTTAATCCTAACTACCAGAAGCCCTACTTTTTGGAAAATGTGAATGATTTTCCATTCACACAGGCCTAGGCCAACTCAAATTAATTTTCCGCTAGTGGTTCCGCCGTTTAGTAATATCGGAAAACTCGGAAAACCCGAATTTATTTCATAACCCCGGTTATGTGTTCAAATATCCTTAATCCTAACTACCAGAAGCCCTACTTTTTCGAAAATGTGAATGATTTTCCGTTCACACAGGCCTAGACCAACTCAAATTAATTTTCCGCTAGTGGTTCCGCCGTTTAGTAATATCGGAAAACTCGGAAAAACCGAATTTATTTCATAATCCCGGTTATGTGTTCAAATATCCTTAATCCTAACTACCAGAGGCCCTACTTTTTGGAAAATGTGAATGATTTTCCGTTCACACAGGCCTAGACCAACTCAAATTAATTTTCCGCTAGTGGTTCCGCCGTTTAGTAATATCGGAAAACTCGGAAAACCCGAATTTATTTCATAATCCCGGTTATGTGTTCAAATATCCTTAATCCTAACTACCAGAAGCCCTACTTTTTGGAAAATGTGAATGATTTTCCATTCACACAGGCCTAGACCAACTAAAATTAATTTTCCGCTAGTGGTTCCGCCGTTTAGTAATATCGGAAAACTCGGAAAAACCGAATTTATTTCATAATCCCGGTTATGTGTTCAAATATCCTTAATCCTAACTACCAGAAGCCCTACTTTTTGGAAAATGTGAATGATTTTCCATTCACACAGGCCTAGACCAACTCAAATTTATTTTCCGCTAGTGGTTCAGCCGTTTAGTAATATCGGAAAACTCTGAAAAACCGAATTTATTTCATAGTCCCGGGTATGTGTTCAAATATCCTTAATCCTAACTACCAGAAGCCCTACTTTTTGGAAAATGTGAATGATTTTCCGTTCACACAGGTCTAGACCAACTCAGATTAATTTTCCGCTACTGGTTCCGCCGTTTATTAATATCGGAAAACTCGGAAAAACCGAATTTATTTCATAACCCCGGTTATGTGTTCAAATATCCTTAATCCTAACTACCAGAAGCCCTACTTTTTGGAAAATGTGAATGATTTTCCGTTCACACAGGCCTAGACCAACTAAAATTAATTTTCCGCTAGTGGTTCCGCCGTTTAGTAATATCGGAAAACTCGGAAAACCCGAATTTATTTCATAATCCCGGTTATGTGTTCAAATATCCTTAATCCTAACTACCATAAGTCCTACTTTTTGGAAAATGTGAATGATTTTCCGTTCACACAGGCCTAGACCAACTCAAATTAATTTTCCGCTAGTGGTTCCGCCGTTTAGTAATATCGGAAAACTCGGAAAAACCGAATTTATTTCATAACCCCGGTTATGTGTTCAAATATCCTTAATCCTAACTACCAGAAGCCCTACTTTTTGAAAAATGTGAATGATTTTCCGTTCACACAGGCCTAGACCAACTCAAATTTATTTTCCGCTAGTGGTTCCGCCGTTTAGTAATATCGGAAAACTCGGAAAAACCGAATTTATTTCATAGTCCCGGGTATGTGTTCAAATATCCTTAATCCTAACTACCAGAGGCCCTACTTTTTGGAAAATGTGAATGATTTTCCGTTCACACAGGTCTAGACCAACTCAGATTAATTTTCCGCTAGTGGTTCCGCCGTTTATTAATATCGGAAAACTCGGAAAAACCGAATTTATTTCATAACCCCGGTTATGTGTTCAAATATCCTTAATCCTAACTACCAGAAGCCCTACTTTTTGGAAAATTTGAATGATTTTCCGTTCACACAGGCCTAGACCAACTCAAATTAATTTTCCGCTAGTGGTTCAGCCGTTTAGTAATATCGGAAAACTCGGAAAACCCGAATTTATTTCATAACCCCGGTTATGTGTTCAAATATCCTTAATCCTAACTACCAGAAGCCCTACTTTTTGGAAAATGTGAATGATTTTCCATTCACACAGGCCTAGGCCAACTCAAATTAATTTTCCGCTAGTGGTTCCGCCGTTTAGTAATATCGGAAAACTCGGAAAAACCGAATTTATTTCATAACCCCGGTTATGTGTTCAAATATCCTTAATCCTAACTACCAGAAGCCCTACTTTTTGGAAAATGTGAATGATTTTCCGTTCACACAGGCCTAGACCAACTCAAATTTATTTTCCGCTAGTGGTTCCGCCGTTTAGTAATATCGGAAAACTCGGAAAAACCGAATTTATTTCATAATCCCGGTTATGTGTTCAAATATCCTTAATCCTAACTACCAGAAGCCCTACTTTTTGGAAAATGTGAATGATTTTCCGTTCACACAGGCCTAGACCAACTCAAATTTATTTTCCGCTAGTGGTTCCGCCGTTTAGTAATATCGGAAAACTCGGAAAAACCGAATTTATTTCATAACCCCGGTTATGTGTTCAAATATCCTTAATCCTAACTACCAGAAGCCCTACTTTTTGGAAAATGTGAATGATTTTCCGTTTACACAGGCCTAGACCAACTCAAATTTATTTTCCGCTAGTGGTTCCGCCGTTTAGTAATATCGGAAAACTCGGAAAAACCGAATTTATTTCATAACCCCGGTTATGTGTTCAAATATCCTTAATCCTAACTACCAGAGGCCCTACTTTTTGGAAAATGTGAATGATTTTCCGTTCACACAGGCCTAGACCAACTCAAATTAATTTTCCGCTAGTGGTTCCGCCGTTTAGTAATATCGGAAAACTCGGAAAAACCGAATTTATTTCATAATCCCGGGTATGTGTTCAAATATCCTTAATCCTAACTACCAGAAGCCCTACTTTTTGGAAAATGTGAATGATTTTCCATTCACACAGGCCTAGACCAACTTAAATTAATTTTCCGCTAGTGGTTCCGCCGTTTAGTAATATCGGAAAACTCGGAAAAACCGAATTTATTTCATAACACCGGTTATGTGTTCAAATATCCTTAATCCTAACTACCAGAAGCCCTACTTTTTGGAAAATATGAATGATTTTCCGTTCACACAGGTCTAGACCAACTCAGATTAATTTTCCGCTAGTGGTTCCGCCGTTTATTAATATCGGAAAACTCGGAAAAACCGAATTTATTTCATAATCCCGGTTATGTGTTCAAATATCCTTAATCCTAACTACCAGAAGCCCTACTTTTTGGAAAATGTGAATGATTTTCCGTTCACACAGGCTTAGACCAACTCAAATTTATTTTCCGCTAGTGGTTCCGCCGTTTAGTAATATCGGAAAACTCGGAAAACCCGAATTTATTTCATAACCCCGGTTATGTGTTCAAATATCCTTAATCCTAACTACCAGAGGCCCTACTTTTTGGAAAATGTGAATGATTTTCCGTTCACACAGGCCTAGACCAACTCAAATTAATTTTCCGCTAGTGGTTCCGCTGTTTAGTAATATCGGAAAACTCGGAAAACCCGAATTTATTTCATAACTCCGGTTATGTGTTCAAATATCCTTAATCCTAACTACCAGAGGCCCTACTTTTTGGAAAATGTGAATGATTTTCCATTCACACAGGCCTAGACCAACTCAAATTTATTTTCCGCTAGTGGTTCCGCCGTTTAGTAATATCGGAAAACTCGGAAAAACCGAATTTATTTCATAACCCCGGTTATGTGTTCAAATATCCTTAATCCTAACTACCAGAAGCCCTACTTTTTGGAAAATGTGAATGATTTTCTGTTCACACAGGCCTAGACCAACTCAAATTTATTTTCCGCTAGTGGTTCAGCCGTTTAGTAATATCGGAAAACTCGGAAAAACCGAATTTATTTCATAATCCCGGTTATGTGTTCAAATATCCTTAATCCTAACTACCAGAGGCCCTACTTTTTGGAAAATGTGAATGATTTTCCGTTCACACAGGCCTAGACCAACTCAAATTTATATTCCGCTAGTGGTTCAGCCGTTTAGTAATATCGGAAAACTCGGAAAAACCGAATTTATTTCATAGTCCCGGGTATGTGTTCAAATATCCTTAATCCTAACTACCAGAAGCCCTACTTTTTGGAAAATGTGAATGATTTTCCGTTCACACAGGTCTAGACCAACTCAGATTAATTTTCCGCTAGTGGTTCAGCCGTTTAGTAATATCGGAAAACTCGGAAAAACCGAATTTATTTCATAATCCCGGTTATGTGTTCAAATATCCTTAATCCTAACTACCAGAAGCCCTACTTTTTGGAAAATGTGAATGATTTTCCGTTCACACAGGTCTAGACCAACTCAAATTAATTTTCCGCTAGTGGTTCCGCCGTTTAGTAATATCGGAAAACTCGGAAAAACCGAATTTATTTCATAACCCCGGTTATGTGTTCAAATATCCTTAATCCTAACTACCAGAGGCCCTACTTTTTGGAAAATGTGAATGATTTTCCGTTCACACAGGCCTAGGCCAACTCAAATTAATTTTCCGCTAGTGGTTCCGCCGTTTAGTAATATCGGAAAACTCGGAAAAACCGAATTTATTTCATAATCCCGGTTATGTGTTCAAATATCCTTAATCCTAACTACCAGAGGCCCTACTTTTTGGAAAATGTGAATGATTTTCCGTTCACACAGGCCTAGACCAACTCAAATTAATTTTCCGCTAGTGGTTCAGCCGTTTAGTAATATCGGAAAACTCGGAAAAACCGAATTTATTTCATAATCCCGGTTATGTGTTAAAATATCCTTAATCCTAACTACCAGAGGCCCTACTTTTTGGAAAATGTGAATGATTTTCCGTTCACACAGGCCTAGACCAACTCAAATTAATTTTCCGCTAGTGGTTCCGCCGTTTAGTAATATCGGAAAACTCGGAAAACCCGAATTTATTTCATAACCCCGGTTATGTGTTCAAATATCCTTAATCCTAACTACCAGAAGCCCTACTTTTTGGAAAATGTGAATGATTTTCCATTCACACAGGCCTAGACCAACTAAAATTAATTTTCCGCTAGTGGTTCCGCCGTTTAGTAATATCGGAAAACTCGGAAAAACCGAATTTATTTCATAATCCCGGTTATGTGTTCAAATATCCTTAATCCTAACTACCAGAAGCCCTACTTTTTGGAAAATGTGAATGATTTTCCATTCACACAGGCCTAGACCAACTCAAATTTATTTTCCGCTAGTGGTTCAGCCGTTTAGTAATATCGGAAAACTCGGAAAAACCGAATTTATTTCATAATCCCGGTTATGTGTTCAAATATCCTTAATCCTAACTACCAGAGGCCCTACTTTTTGGAAAATGTGAATGATTTTCCGTTCACACAGGCCTAGACCAACTCAAATTTATTTTCCGCTAGTGGTTCCGCCGTTTAGTAATATCGGAAAACTCGGAAAACCCGAATTTATTTCATAACCCCGGTTATGTGTTCAAATATCCTTAATCCTAACTACCAGAGGCCCTACTTTTTGGAAAATGTGAATGATTTTCCGTTCACACAGGCCTAGACCAACTCAAATTAATTTTCCGCTAGTGGTTCCGCCGTTTAGTAATATCGGAAAACTCTGAAAAACCGAATTTATTTCATAGTCCCGGGTATGTGTTCAAATATCCTTAATCCTAACTACCAGAAGCCCTACTTTTTGGAAAATGTGAATGATTTTCCGTTCACACAGGTCTAGACCAACTCAGATTAATTTTCCGCTACTGGTTCCGCCGTTTATTAATATCGGAAAACTCGGAAAAACCGAATTTATTTCATAACCCCGGTTATGTGTTCAAATATCCTTAATCCTAACTACCAGAAGCCCTACTTTTTGGAAAATGTGAATGATTTTCCGTTCACACAGGCCTAGACCAACTAAAATTAAATTTCCGCTAGTGGTTCCGCCGTTTAGTAATATCGGAAAACTCGGAAAACCCGAATTTATTTCATAATCCCGGTTATGTGTTCAAATATCCTTAATCCTAACTACCGTAAGTCCTACTTTTTGGAAAATGTGAATGATTTTCCGTTCACACAGGCCTAGACCAACTCAAATTAATTTTCCGCTAGTGGTTCCGCCGTTTAGTAATATCGGAAAACTCGGAAAAACCGAATTTATTTCATAACCCCGGTTATGTGTTCAAATATCCTTAATCCTAACTACCAGAAGCCCTACTTTTTGAAAAATGTGAATGATTTTCCGTTCACACAGGCCTAGACCAACTCAAATTAATTTTCCGCTAGTGGTTCCGCCGTTTAGTAATATCAGAAAACTCGGAAAAACCGAATTTATTTCATAGTCCCGGGTATGTGTTCAAATATCCTTAATCCTAACTACCAGAAGCCCTACTTTTTGGAAAATGTGAATGATTTTCCGTTCACACAGGTCTAGACCAACTCAAATTAATTTTCCGCTAGTGGTTCCGCCGTTTATTAATATCGGAAAACTCGGAAAACTCGGAAAAACCGAATTTATTTCATAACCCCGGTTATGTGTTCAAATATCCTTAATCCTAACTACCAGAAGCCCTACTTTTTGGAAAATTTGAATGATTTTCCGTTCACACAGGCCTAGACCAACTCAAATTAATTTTCCGCTAGTGGTTCCGCCGTTTAGTAATATCGGAAAACTCGGAAAAACCGAATTTATTTCATAATCCCGGTTATGTGTTCAAATATCCTTAATCCTAACTACCAGAGGCCCTATTTTTTGGAAAATGTGAATGATTTTCCGTTCACACAGGCCTAGACCAACTCAAATTTATTTTCCGCTAGTGGTTCAGCCGTTTAGTAATATCGGAAAACTCGGAAAACCCGAATTTATTTCATAACCCCGGTTATGTGTTCAAATATCCTTAATCCTAACTACCAGAAGCCCTACTTTTTGGAAAATGTGAATGATTTTCCATTCACACAGGCCTAGGCCAACTCAAATTAATTTTCCGCTAGTGGTTCCGCCGTTTAGTAATATCGGAAAACTCGGAAAACCCGAATTTATTTCATAACCCCGGTTATGTGTTCAAATATCCTTAATCCTAACTACCAGAAGCCCTACTTTTTCGAAAATGTGAATGATTTTCCGTTCACACAGGCCTAGACCAACTCAAATTAATTTTCCGCTAGTGGTTCCGCCGTTTAGTAATATCGGAAAACTCGGAAAAACCGAATTTATTTCATAATCCCGGTTATGTGTTCAAATATCCTTAATCCTAACTACCAGAGGCCCTACTTTTTGGAAAATGTGAATGATTTTCCGTTCACACAGGCCTAGACCAACTCAAATTAATTTTCCGCTAGTGGTTCCGCCGTTTAGTAATATCGGAAAACTCGGAAAACCCGAATTTATTTCATAACCCCGGTTATGTGTTCAAATATCCTTAATCCTAACTACCAGAAGCCCTACTTTTTGGAAAATGTGAATGATTTTCCATTCACACAGGCCTAGACCAACTAAAATTAATTTTCCGCTAGTGGTTCCGCCGTTTAGTAATATCGGAAAACTCGGAAAAACCGAATTTATTTCATAATCCCGGTTATGTGTTCAAATATCCTTAATCCTAACTACCAGAAGCCCTACTTTTTGGAAAATGTGAATGATTTTCCATTCACACAGGCCTAGACCAACTCAAATTTATTTTCCGCTAGTGGTTCAGCCGTTTAGTAATATCGGAAAACTCTGAAAAACCGAATTTATTTCATAGTCCCGGGTATGTGTTCAAATATCCTTAATCCTAACTACCAGAAGCCCTACTTTTTGGAAAATGTGAATGATTTTCCGTTCACAC
>CAVNVL010000081.1:0-111055 GCA_963691935.1 Nephrotoma guestfalica | reverse complement strand
AAATCCAGTTATATTATGTCATCGAGCATGGGTTACAGGCGAATGAAGCGACGTATTGCAGCAATTTAAACGCAGATCTACTTAAAATAACATCCTTAATCCAAAATAACCGATACATGCAGAATCTGTGACAATAAATTTTATCCGTTCAAAAACAGTAAGGCTAACACCATCAGGGTTTTTTGCAAAAAATTGAAAATATTTTATTGTCGAAATTTCAACCCAAAATGATTATAGGCAATGTAAATAACCTATTAAGGAAGAAATTAACGGTTATTTGCTTATGAAAAGCCCGATTATTGGAAACTTCGAATTTCGAAATCCAGTTATATTATGTCATCGAACCTGGGTTACTGGCGAATGAAGCGACATATTGCAGCAATTTAAACGATGATCTACTTAAAATAACATCCTTAATCCAAAATAATCGATACATGCAGAATCTGTGACAATAAATTTTATCCGTTCAAAAACAGTAAGGCATAACCATCAGGGTTTTTTGCAAAAAATTGAAAATATTTTATTGTCGAAATTTCAACCCAAAATGATTATAGGCAATGTAAATAACCTATTAAGGAAGAAATTAACGGTGATTTGCTTATGAAAGCCCGATTATTGGCAACCTCGAATTTCGAAATCCAGTTATATTATGTCATCGAACCTGGGTTACAGGCGAATGAAGCGACATGTTGCAGCAATTTAAACGCTGATCTACTTAAAATAACATCCTTAATCCAAAATAACCGATACATGCAGAATCTGTGACAATAAATTTTATCCGTTCAAAAACAGTAAGGCTAACAGTAAGTCATCAGGGTTTTTTGCAAAAAATTGAAAATATTTTATTGTCGAAATTTCAACCCAAAATGATTATAGGCAATGTAAATAACCTATTAAGGAAGAAATTAACGGTTATTTGCTTATGAAAAGCCCGATTATTGGCAACTTCGAATTTCGAAATCCAGTTATATTATGTCATCGAGCATGGGTTACAGGCGAATGAAGCGACGTATTGCAGCAATTTAAACGCAGATCTACTTGAAATAACATCCTTAATCCAAAATAACCGATACATGCAGAATCTGTGACAATAAATTTTATCCGTTCAAAAACAGTAAGGCTAACACCATCAGGGTTTTTTGCAAAAAATTGAAAATATTTTATTGTCGAAATTTCAACCCAAAATGATTATAGGCAATGTAAATAACCTATTAAGGAAGAAATTAACGGTTATTTGCTTATGAAAAGCCCGATTATTGGAAACTTCGAATTTCGAAATCCAGTTATATTATGTCATCGAACCTGGGTTACTGGCGAATGAAGCGACATATTGCAGCAATTTAAACGATGATCTACTTAAAATAACATCCTTAATCCAAAATAATCGATACATGCAGAATCTGTGACAATAAATTTTATCCGTTCAAAAACAGTAAGGCATAACCATCAGGGTTTTTTGCAAAAAATTGAAAATATTTTATTGTCGAAATTTCAACCCAAAATGATTATAGGCAATGTAAATAACCTATTAAGGAAGAAATTAACGGTGATTTGCTTATGAAAGCCCGATTATTGGCAACCTCGAATTTCGAAATCCAGTTATATTATGTCATCGAACCTGGGTTACAGGCGAATGAAGCGACATGTTGCAGCAATTTAAACGCTGATCTACTTAAAATAACATCCTTAATCCAAAATAACCGATACATGCAGAATCTGTTCAAAAACAGTAAGGCTAACCATCAGGGTTTTTTGCAAAAAATTGAAAATATTTTATTGTCGAAATTTCAACCCAAAATGATTATAGGCAATGTAAATAACCTATTAAGGAAGAAATTAACGGTTATTTGCTTATGAAATGCCCGATTATTGGCAACTTCGAATTTCGAAATCCAGTTATATTATGTCATCGAACCTGGGTTACAGGCGAATGAAGCGACATGTTGCAGCAATTTAAACGCTGATCTACTTAAAATAACATCCTTAATCCAAAATAACCGATACATGCAGAATCTGTGACAATAAATTTTATCCGTTCAAAAACAGTAAGGCTAACCATCAGGGTTTTTTGCAAAAAATTGAAAATATTTTATTGTCGAAATTTCAACCCAAAATGATTATAGACAATGTAAATAACCTATTAAGGAAGAAATTAACGGTTATTTGCTTATGAAAGCCCGATTATTGGCAACCTCGAATTTCGAAATCCAGTTATATTATGTCATCGAACCTGGGTTACAGGCGAATGAAGCGACATGTTGCAGCAATTTAAACGCTGATCTACTTAAAATAACATCCTTAATCCAAAATAACCGATACATGCAGAATCTGTGACAATAAATTTTATCCGTTCAAAAACAGTAAGGCTAACCATCAGGGTTTTTTGCAAAAAATTGAAAATATTTTATTGTCGAAATTTCAACCCAAAATGATTATAGGCAATGTAAATAACCTATTAAGGAAGAAATTAACGGTTATTTGCTTATGAAAGCCCGATTATTGGAAACTTCGAATTTCGAAATCCAGTTATATTAGGTCATCGAACCTGGGTTACAGGCGAATGAAGCGACATATTGCAGCAATTACAAAGAAGTTCTACTTAAAATAACATCCTTAATCCAAAATAACCGATACATGCAGAATCTGTGACAATAAATTTTATCCGTTCAAAAACAGTAAGGCTAACCATCAGGGTTTTTTGCAAAAAATTGAAAATATTTTATTGTCGAAATTTCAACCCAAAATGATTATAAGCAATGTAAATAACCTATTAAGGAAGAAATTAACGGTTATTTGATTATGAAAAGCCCGATTATTGGAAACTTCGAATTTCGAAATCCAGTTATATTAGGTCATCGAACCTGGTTTACAGGCGAATGAAGCGACATATTGCAGCAATTACAAAGCTGTTCTACTTAAAATAACATCCTTAATCCAAAATAACCGATACATGCAGAATCTGTGACAATAACTTTTATCCGTTCAAAAACAGTAAGGCTAACCATCAGGGTTTTTTGCAAAAAATTGAAAATATTTTATTGTCGAAATTTCAACCCAAAATGATTATAGGCAATGTAAATAACCTATTAAGGAAGAAATTAACGGTTATTTGCTTATGAAAAGCCCGATTATTGGCAACTTCGAATTTCGAAATCCAGTTATATTATGTCATCGAGCATGGGTTACAGGCGAATGAAGCGACGTATTGCAGCAATTTAAACGCAGATCTACTTAAAATAACATCCTTAATCCAAAATAACCGATACATGCAGAATCTGTGACAATAAATTTTATCCGTTCAAAAACAGTAAGGCTAACACCATCAGGGTTTTTTGCAAAAAATTGAAAATATTTTATTGTCGAAATTTCAACCCAAAATGATTATAGGCAATGTAAATAACCTATTAAGGAAGAAATTAACGGTTATTTGCTTATGAAAAGCCCGATTATTGGAAACTTCGAATTTCGAAATCCAGTTATATTATGTCATCGAACCTGGGTTACTGGCGAATGAAGCGACATATTGCAGCAATTTAAACGATGATCTACTTAAAATAACATCCTTAATCCAAAATAATCGATACATGCAGAATCTGTGACAATAAATTTTATCCGTTCAAAAACAGTAAGGCATAACCATCAGGGTTTTTTGCAAAAAATTGAAAATATTTTATTGTCGAAATTTCAACCCAAAATGATTATAGGCAATGTAAATAACCTATTAAGGAAGAAATTAACGGTGATTTGCTTATGAAAGCCCGATTATTGGCAACCTCGAATTTCGAAATCCAGTTATATTATGTCATCGAACCTGGGTTACAGGCGAATGAAGCGACATGTTGCAGCAATTTAAACGCTGATCTACTTAAAATAACATCCTTAATCCAAAATAACCGATACATGCAGAATCTGTGACAATAAATTTTATCCGTTCAAAAACAGTAAGGCTAACAGTAAGTCATCAGGGTTTTTTGCAAAAAATTGAAAATATTTTATTGTCGAAATTTCAACCCAAAATGATTATAGGCAATGTAAATAACCTATTAAGGAAGAAATTAACGGTTATTTGCTTATGAAAAGCCCGATTATTGGCAACTTCGAATTTCGAAATCCAGTTATATTATGTCATCGAGCATGGGTTACAGGCGAATGAAGCGACGTATTGCAGCAATTTAAACGCAGATCTACTTAAAATAACATCCTTAATCCAAAATAACCGATACATGCAGAATCTGTGACAATAAATTTTATCCGTTCAAAAACAGTAAGGCTAACACCATCAGGGTTTTTTGCAAAAAATTGAAAATATTTTATTGTCGAAATTTCAACCCAAAATGATTATAGGCAATGTAAATAACCTATTAAGGAAGAAATTAACGGTTATTTGCTTATGAAAAGCCCGATTATTGGAAACTTCGAATTTCGAAATCCAGTTATATTATGTCATCGAACCTGGGTTACTGGCGAATGAAGCGACATATTGCAGCAATTTAAACGATGATCTACTTAAAATAACATCCTTAATCCAAAATAATCGATACATGCAGAATCTGTGACAATAAATTTTATCCGTTCAAAAACAGTAAGGCATAACCATCAGGGTTTTTTGCAAAAAATTGAAAATATTTTATTGTCGAAATTTCAACCCAAAATGATTATAGGCAATGTAAATAACCTATTAAGGAAGAAATTAACGGTGATTTGCTTATGAAAGCCCGATTATTGGCAACCTCGAATTTCGAAATCCAGTTATATTATGTCATCGAACCTGGGTTACAGGCGAATGAAGCGACATGTTGCAGCAATTTAAACGCTGATCTACTTAAAATAACATCCTTAATCCAAAATAACCGATACATGCAGAATCTGTTCAAAAACAGTAAGGCTAACCATCAGGGTTTTTTGCAAAAAATTGAAAATATTTTATTGTCGAAATTTCAACCCAAAATGATTATAGGCAATGTAAATAACCTATTAAGGAAGAAATTAACGGTTATTTGCTTATGAAATGCCCGATTATTGGCAACTTCGAATTTCGAAATCCAGTTATATTATGTCATCGAACCTGGGTTACAGGCGAATGAAGCGACATGTTGCAGCAATTTAAACGCTGATCTACTTAAAATAACATCCTTAATCCAAAATAACCGATACATGCAGAATCTGTGACAATAAATTTTATCCGTTCAAAAACAGTAAGGCTAACCATCAGGGTTTTTTGCAAAAAATTGAAAATATTTTATTGTCGAAATTTCAACCCAAAATGATTATAGGCAATGTAAATAACCTATTAAGGAAGAAATTAACGGTTATTTGCTTATGAAAAGCCCGATTATTGGAAACTTCGAATTTCGAAATCCAGTTATATTATGTCATCGAACCTGGGTTACAGGCGAATGAAGCGACATGTTGCAGCAATTTAAACGCTGATCTACTTAAAATAACATCCTTAATCCAAAATAACCGATACATGCAGAATCTGTGACAATAAATTTTATCCGTTCAAAAACAGTAAGGCTAACCATCAGGGTTTTTTGCAAAAAATTGAAAATATTTTATTGTCGAAATTTCAACCCAAAATGATTATAGGCAATGTAAATAGCCTATTAAGGAAGAAATTAACGGTTATTTGATTATGAAAAGCCCGATTATTGGAAACTTCAAATTTCGAAATCCAGTTATATTAGGTCATCGAACCTGGTTTACAGGCGAATGAAGCGACATATTGCAGCAATTACAAAGCTGTTCTACTTAAAATAACATCCTTAATCCAAAATAACCGATACATGCAGAATCTGTGACAATAACTTTTATCCGTTCAAAAACAGTAAGGCTAACATCAGGGTTTTTTGCAAAAAATTGAAAATATTTTATTGTCGAAATTTCAACCCAAAATGATTATAGGCAATGTAAATAACCTATTAAGGAAGAAATTAACGGTTATTTGCTTATGAAAAGCCCGATTATTGGAAACTCCGAATTTCGAATTCCAGTTATATTATGTCATCGAACCTGGGTTACTGGCGAATGAAGCGACATATTGCAGCAATTACAAAGCTGTTCTACTTAAAATAACATCCTTAATCCAAAATAACCGATACATGCAGAATCTGTGACAATAACTTTTATCCGTTCAAAAACAGTAAGGCTAACATCAGGGTTTTTTTGCAAAAAATTGAAAATATTTTATTGTCGAAATTTCAACCCAAAATGATTATAGGCAATGTAAATAACCTATTAAGGAAGAAATTAACGGTTATTTGCTTATGAAAAGCCCGATTATTGGCAACTTCGAATTTCGAAATCCAGTTATATTATGTCATCGAACCTGGGTTACAGGCGAATGAAGCGACATATTGCAGCAATTTAAACGCTGATCTACTTAAAATAACATCCTTAATCCAAAATAACCGATACATGCAGAATCTGTGACAATAAATTTTATCCGTTCAAAAACAGTAAGGCTAACCATCAGGGTTTTTTGCAAAAAATTGAAAATATTTTATTGTCGAAATTTCAACCCAAAATGATTATAGGCAATGTAAATAACCTATTAAGGAAGAAATTAACGGTTATTTGATTATGAAAAACCCGATTATTGGAAACTTCGAATTTCGAAATCCAGTTATATTAGGTCATCGAACCTGGGGTTACTGGCGAATGAAGCGACATATTGCAGCAATTACAAAGCTGTTCTACTTAAAATAACATCCTTAATCCAAAATAACCGATACATGCAGAATCTGTGACAATAACTTTTATCCGTTCAAAAACAGTAAGGCTAACCATCAGGGTTTTTTGCAAAAAATTGAAAATATTTTATTGTCGAAATTTCAACCCAAAATGATTATAGGCAATGTAAATAACCTATTAAGGAAGAAATTAACGGTTATTTGCTTATGAAATGCCCGATTATTGGCAACTTCGAATTTCGAAATCCAGTTATATTATGTCATCGAGCTTGGATTACAGGCGAATGAAGCGACATATTGCAGCAATTTAAACGCTGATCTACTTAAAATAACATCCTTAATCCAAAATAACCGATACATGCAGAATCTGTGACAATAAATTTTATCCGTTCAAAAACAGTAAGGCTAACAGTAAGTCATCAGGGTTTTTGCAAAAATTTGAAAATATTTTATTGTCGAAATTTCAACCCAAAATGATTATAGGCAATGTAAATAACCTATTAAGGAAGAAATTAACGGTTATTTGCTTATGAAAAGCCCGATTATTGGCAAGTTCGAATTTCGAAGTCCAGTTATATTATGTCATCGAACCTGGGTTACAGGCGAATGAAGCGACATATTGCAGCAATTTAAACGCTGATCTACTTAAAATAACATCCTTAATCCAAAATAACCGATACATGCAGAATCTGTGACAATAACTTTTATCCGTTCAAAAACAGTAAGGCTAACCATCAGGGTTTTTTGCAAAAAATTGAAAATATTTTATTGTCGAAATTTCAACCCAAAATGATTATAGGCAATGTAAATAACCTATTAAGGAAGAAATTAACGGTTATTTGCTTATGAAATGCCCGATTATTGGCAACTTCGAATTTCGAAATCCAGTTATATTATGTCATCGAGCCTGGGTTACAGGCGAATGAAGCGACATATTGCAGCAATTTAAACGCTGATCTACTTAAAATAACATCCTTAATCCAAAATAACCGATACATGCAGAATCTGTGACAATAAATTTTATCCGCTCAAAAACAGTGAGGCTAACACCATCAGGGTTTTTTGCAAAAAATTGAAAATATTTTATTGTCGAAATTTCAACCCAAAATGATTATAGGCAATGTAAATAACCTATTAAGGAAGAAATTAACGGTTATTTGCTTATGAAAAGCCCGATTATTGGAAACTTCGAATTTCGAAATCCAGTTATATTATGTCATCGAACCTGGGTTACAGGCGAATGAAGCGACATATTGCAGCAATTTAAACGCTGATCTACTTAAAATAACATCCTTAATCCAAAATAACCGATACATGCAGAATCTGTGACAATAAATTTTATCCGTTCAAAAACAGTAAGGCTAACCATCAGGGTTTTTTTGCAAAAAATTGAAAATATTTTATTGTCGAAATTTCAACCCAAAATGATTATAGGCAATGTAAATAACCTATTAAGGAAGAAATTAACGGTTATTTGCTTATGAAAAGCCCGATTATTGGCAACTTCGAATTTCGAAATCCAGTTATATTATGTCATCGAACCTGGGTTACAGGCGAATGAAGCGACATATTGCAGCAATTTAAACGCTGATCTACTTAAAATAACATCCTTAATCCAAAATAACCGATACATGCAGAATCTGTGACAATAAATTTTATCCGTTCAATAACAGTAAGGCTAACCATCAGGGTTTTTTGCAAAAAATTGAAAATATTTTATTGTCGAAATTTCAACCCAAAATGATTATAGGCAATGTAAATAACCTATTAAGGAAGAAATTAACGGTTATTTGCTTATGAAAAGCCCGATTATTGGAAACTTCGAATTTCGAAATCCAGTTATATTATGTCATCGAACCTGGGTTACAGGCGAATGAAGCGACATATTGCAGCAATTTAAACGCTGATCTACTTCAAATAACATCCTTAATCCAAAATAACCGATACATGCAGAATCTGTGAAATAAATTTTATCCGTTCAAAAACAGTAAGGCTCATCAGGGTTTTTTGCAAAAAATTGAAAATATTTTATTGTCGAAATTTCAACCCAAAATGATTATAGGCAATGTAAATAACCTATTAAGGAAGAAATTAACGGTTATTTGCTTATGAAAAGCCCGATTATTGGAAACTTCGAATTTCGAAATCCAGTTATATTATGTCATCGAACCTGGGTTACAGGCGAATGAAGCGACATATTGCAGCAATTTAAACGCTGATCTACTTAAAATAACATCCTTAATCCAAAATAACCGATACATGCAGAATCTGTGACAATAAATTGTATCCGTTCCAAAACAGTAAGGCTAACCATCAGGGTTTTTTGCAAAAAATTGAAAATATTTTATTGTCGAAATTTCAACCCAAAATGATTATAGGCAATGTAAATAACCTATTAAGGAAGAAATTAACGGTTATTTGCTTATGAAAAGCCCGATTATTGGCAACTTCGAATTTCGAAATCCAGTTATATTATGTCATCGAAATCCAAAATAACCGATACATGCAGAATCTGTGTCAATAAATTTTATCCGTTCAAAAACAGTGAGGCTAACCTTCAGGGTTTTTTGCAAAAAATTGAAAATATTTTATTGTCGAAATTTCAACCCAAAATGATTATAGGCAATGTAAATAACCTATTAAGGAAGAAATTAACGGTTATTTGCTTATGAAAAGCCCGATTATTGGAAACTTCGAATTTCAAAATCCAGTTATATTATGTCATCGAACCTGGGTTACAGGCGAATGAAGCGACATATTGCAGCAATTTAAACGCTGATCTACTTAAAATAACATCCTTAATCCAAAATAACCGATACATGCAGAATCTGTGACAATAAATTGTATCCGTTCCAAAACAGTAAGGCTTTTTGCAAAAAATTGAAAATATTTTATTGTCGAAATTTCAACCCAAAATGATTATAGGCAATGTAAATAACCTATTAAGGAAGAAATTAACGGTTATTTGCTTATGAAAGCCCGATTATTGGAAACTTCGAATTTCGAAATCCAGTTATATTAGGTCATCGAACCTGGGTTACAGGCGAATGAAGCGACATATTGCAGCAATTACAAAGAAGTTCTACTTAAAATAACATCCTTAATCCAAAATAACCGATACATGCAGAATCTGTGACAATAAATTTTATCCGTTCAAAAACAGTAAGGCTAACCATCAGGGTTTTTTGCAAAAAATTGAAAATATTTTATTGTCGAAATTTCAACCCAAAATGATTATAGGCAATGTAAATAACCTATTAAGGAAGAAATTAACGGTTATTTGATTATGAAAAGCCCGATTATTGGAAACTTCGAATTTCGAAATCCAGTTATATTAGGTCATCGAACCTGGTTTACAGGCGAATGAAGCGACATATTGCAGCAATTACAAAGCTGTTCTACTTAAAATAACATCCTTAATCCAAAATAACCGATACATGCAGAATCTGTGACAATAACTTTTATCCGTTCAAAAACAGTAAGGCTAACCATCAGGGTTTTTTGCAAAAAATTGAAAATATTTTATTGTCGAAATTTCAACCCAAAATGATTATAGGCAATGTAAATAACCTATTAAGGAAGAAATTAACGGTTATTTGATTATGAAAAGCCCGATTATTGGAAACTTCGAATTTCGAAATCCAGTTATATTAGGTCATCGAACCTGGTTTACAGGCGAATGAAGCGACATATTGCAGCAATTACAAAGCTGTTCTACTTAAAATAACATCCTTAATCCAAAATAACCGATACATGCAGAATCTGTGACAATAACTTTTATCCGTTCAAAAACAGTAAGGCTAACCATCAGGGTTTTTTGCAAAAAATTGAAAATATTTTATTGTCGAAATTTCAACCCAAAATGATTATAGGCAATGTAAATAACCTATTAAGGAAGTAATTAACGGTTATTTGCTTATGAAAAGCCCGATTATTGGAAACTTCGAATTTCGAAATCCAGTTATATTATGTCATCGAACCTGGGTTACAGGCGAATGAAGCGACATGTTGCAGCAATTTAAACGCTGATCTACTTAAAATAACATCCTTAATCCAAAATAACCGATACATGCAGAATCTGTGACAATAAATTTTATCCGTTCAAAAACAGTAAGGCTAACCATCAGGGTTTTTTGCAAAAAATTGAAAATATTTTATTGTCGAAATTTCAACCCAAAATGATTATAGGCAATGTAAATAGCCTATTAAGGAAGAAATTAACGGTTATTTGATTATGAAAAGCCCGATTATTGGAAACTTCAAATTTCGAAATCCAGTTATATTAGGTCATCGAACCTGGTTTACAGGCGAATGAAGCGACATATTGCAGCAATTACAAAGCTGTTCTACTTAAAATAACATCCTTAATCCAAAATAACCGATACATGCAGAATCTGTGACAATAACTTTTATCCGTTCAAAAACAGTAAGGCTAACATCAGGGTTTTTTGCAAAAAATTGAAAATATTTTATTGTCGAAATTTCAACCCAAAATGATTATAGGCAATGTAAATAACCTATTAAGGAAGAAATTAACGGTTATTTGCTTATGAAAAGCCCGATTATTGGAAACTCCGAATTTCGAATTCCAGTTATATTATGTCATCGAAGCTGGGTTACTGGCGAATGAAGCGACATATTGCAGCAATTACAAAGCTGTTCTACTTAAAATAACATCCTTAATCCAAAATAACCGATACATGCAGAATCTGTGACAATAACTTTTATCCGTTCAAAAACAGTAAGGCTAACATCAGGGTTTTTTGCAAAAAATTGAAAATATTTTATTGTCGAAATTTCAACCCAAAATGATTATAGGCAATGTAAATAACCTATTAAGGAAGAAATTAACGGTTATTTGCTTATGAAAAGCCCGATTATTGGCAACTTCGAATTTCGAAATCCAGTTATATTATGTCATCGAACCTGGGTTACAGGCGAATGAAGTGACATATTGCAGCAATTTAAACGCTGATCTACTTAAAATAACATCCTTAATCCAAAATAACCGATACATGCAGAATCTGTGACAATAAATTTTATCCGTTCAAAAACAGTAAGGCTAACCATCAGGGTTTTTTGCAAAAAATTGAAAATATTTTATTGTCGAAATTTCAACCCAAAATGATTATAGGCAATGTAAATAACCTATTAAGGAAGAAATTAACGGTTATTTGATTATGAAAAACCCGATTATTGGAAACTTCGAATTTCGAAATCCAGTTATATTAGGTCATCGAACCTGGGGTTACTGGCGAATGAAGCGACATATTGCAGCAATTACAAAGCTGTTCTACTTAAAATAACATCCTTAATCCAAAATAACCGATACATGCAGAATCTGTGACAATAACTTTTATCATTTCAAAAACAGTAAGGCTAACCATCAGGGTTTTTTGCAAAAAATTGAAAATATTTTATTGTCGAAATTTCAACCCAAAATGATTATAGGCAATGTAAATAACCTATTAAGGAAGAAATTAACGGTTATTTGCTTATGAAATGCCCGATTATTGGCAACTTCGAATTTCGAAATCCAGTTATATTATGTCATCGAGCTTGGATTACAGGCGAATGAAGCGACATATTGCAGCAATTTAAACGCTGATCTACTTAAAATAACATCCTTAATCCAAAATAACCGATACATGCAGAATCTGTGACAATAAATTTTATCCGTTCAAAAACAGTAAGGCTAACAGTAAGTCATCAGGGTTTTTTGCAAAAATTTGAAAATATTTTATTGTCGAAATTTCAACCCAAAATGATTATAGGCAATGTAAATAACCTATTAAGGAAGAAATTAACGGTTATTTGCTTATGAAAAGCCCGATTATTGGCAAGTTCGAATTTCGAAGTCCAGTTATATTATGTCATCGAACCTGGGTTACAGGCGAATGAAGCGACATATTGCAGCAATTTAAACGCTGATCTACTTAAAATAACATCCTTAATCCAAAATAACCGATACATGCAGAATCTGTGACAATAACTTTTATCCGTTCAAAAACAGTAAGGCTAACCATCAGGGTTTTTTGCAAAAAATTGAAAATATTTTATTGTCGAAATTTCAACCCAAAATGATTATAGGCAATGTAAATAACCTATTAAGGAAGAAATTAACGGTTATTTGCTTATGAAATGCCCGATTATTGGCAACTTCGAATTTCGAAATCCAGTTATATTATGTCATCGAGCCTGGGTTACAGGCGAATGAAGCGACATATTGCAGCAATTTAAACGCTGATCTACTTAAAATAACATCCTTAATCCAAAATAACCGATACATGCAGAATCTGTGACAATAAATTTTATCCGCTCAAAAACAGTAAGGCTAACACCATCAGGGTTTTTTGCAAAAAATTGAAAATATTTTATTGTCGAAATTTCAACCCAAAATGATTATAGGCAATGTAAATAACCTATTAAGGAAGAAATTAACGGTTATTTGCTTATGAAAAGCCCGATTATTGGAAACTTCGAATTTCGAAATCCAGTTATATTATGTCATCGAACCTGGGTTACAGGCGAATGAAGCGACATATTGCAGCAATTTAAACGCTGATCTACTTAAAATAACATCCTTAATCCAAAATAACCGATACATGCAGAATCTGTGACAATAAATTTTATCCGTTCAAAAACAGTAAGGCTAACCATCAGGGTTTTTTTGCAAAAAATTGAAAATATTTTATTGTCGAAATTTCAACCCAAAATGATTATAGGCAATGTAAATAACCTATTAAGGAAGAAATTAACGGTTATTTGCTTATGAAAAGCCCGATTATTGGCAACTTCGAATTTCGAAATCCAGTTATATTATGTCATCGAACCTGGGTTACAGGCGAATGAAGCGACATATTGCAGCAATTTAAACGCTGATCTACTTAAAATAACATCCTTAATCCAAAATAACCGATACATGCAGAATCTGTGACAATAAATTTTATCCGTTCAATAACAGTAAGGCTAACCATCAGGGTTTTTTGCAAAAAATTGAAAATATTTTATTGTCGAAATTTCAACCCAAAATGATTATAGGCAATGTAAATAACCTATTAAGGAAGAAATTAACGGTTATTTGCTTATGAAAAGCCCGATTATTGGAAACTTCGAATTTCGAAATCCAGTTATATTATGTCATCGAACCTGGGTTACAGGCGAATGAAGCGACATATTGCAGCAATTTAAACGCTGATCTACTTCAAATAACATCCTTAATCCAAAATAACCGATACATGCAGAATCTGTGACAATAAATTTTATCCGTTCAAAAACAGTAAGGCTCATCAGGGTTTTTTGCAAAAAATTGAAAATATTTTATTGTCGAAATTTCAACCCAAAATGATTATAGGCAATGTAAATAACCTATTAAGGAAGAAATTAACGGTTATTTGCTTATGAAAAGCCCGATTATTGGAAACTTCGAATTTCGAAATCCAGTTATATTATGTCATCGAACCTGGGTTACAGGCGAATGAAGCGACATATTGCAGCAATTTAAACGCTGATCTACTTAAAATAACATCCTTAATCCAAAATAACCGATACATGCAGAATCTGTGACAATAAATTGTATCCGTTCCAAAACAGTAAGGCTAACCATCAGGGTTTTTTGCAAAAAATTGAAAATATTTTATTGTCGAAATTTCAACCCAAAATGATTATAGGCAATGTAAATAACCTATTAAGGAAGAAATTAACGGTTATTTGCTTATGAAAAGCCCGATTATTGGCAACTTCGAATTTCGAAATCCAGTTATATTATGTCATCGAAATCCAAAATAACCGATACATGCAGAATCTGTGTCAATAAATTTTATCCGTTCAAAAACAGTGAGGCTAACCTTCAGGGTTTTTTGCAAAAAATTGAAAATATTTTATTGTCGAAATTTCAACCCAAAATGATTATAGGCAATGTAAATAACCTATTAAGGAAGAAATTAACGGTTATTTGCTTATGAAAAGCCCGATTATTGGAAACTTCGAATTTCAAAATCCAGTTATATTATGTCATCGAACCTGGGTTACAGGCGAATGAAGCGACATATTGCAGCAATTTAAACGCTGATCTACTTAAAATAACATCCTTAATCCAAAATAACCGATACATGCAGAATCTGTGACAATAAATTGTATCCGTTCCAAAACAGTAAGGCTTTTTGCAAAAAATTGAAAATATTTTATTGTCGAAATTTCAACCCAAAATGATTATAGGCAATGTAAATAACCTATTAAGGAAGAAATTAACGGTTATTTGCTTATGAAAAGCCCGATTATTGGCAACTTCGAATTTCGAAATCCAGTTATATTATGTCATCGAACCTGGGTTACAGGCGAATGAAGCGACATATTGCAGCAATTTAAACGCTGATCTACTTAAAATAACATCCTTAATCCAAAATAACCGATACATGCAGAATCTGTGACAATAAATTTTATCCGTTCAAAAACAGTAAGGCTAACCATCAGGGTTTTTTGCAAAAAATTGAAAATATTTTATTGTCGAAATTTCAACCCAAAATGATTATAGGCAATGTAAATAACCTATTAAGGAAGAAATTAACGGTTATTTGCTTATGAAAAGCCCGATTATTGGAAACTTCGAATTTCGAAATCCAGTTATATTATGTCATCGAACCTGGGTTACAGGCGAATGAAGCGACATATTGCAGCAATTTAAACGCTGATCTACTTAAAATAACATCCTTAATCCAAAATAACCGATACATGCAGAATCTGTGACAATAAATTTTATCCGTTCAAAAACAGTAAGGCTAACCATCAGGGTTTTTTGCAAAAAATTGAAAATATTTTATTGTCGAAATTTCAACCCAAAATGATTATAGGCAATGTAAATAACCTATTAAGGAAGAAATTAACGGTTATTTGCTTATGAAAAGCCCGATTATTGGAAACTTCGAATTTCGAAATCCAGTTATATTATGTCATCGAACCTGGGTTACAGGCGAATGAAGCGACATATTGCAGCAATTTAAACGCTGATCTACTTAAAATAACATCCTTAATCCAAAATAACCGATACATGCAGAATCTGTGACAATAAATTTTATCCGTTCAAAAACAGTAAGGCTAACCATCAGGGTTTTTTGCAAAAAATTGAAAATATTTTATTGTCGAAATTTCAACCCAAAATGATTATAGGCAATGTAAATAACCTATTAAGGAAGAAATTAACGGTTATTTGCTTATGAAAAGCCCGATTATTGGCAACTTCGAATTTCGAAATCCAGTTATATTATGTCATCGAGCCTGGGTTACAGGCGAATGAAGCGACATATTGCAGCAATTTAAACGCTGATCTACTTAAAATAACATCCTTAAACCAAAATAACCGATACATGCAGAATCTGTGACAATAAATTTTATCCGTTCAAAAAACAGTAAGGCTAACATCAGGGTTTTTTGCAAAAAATTGAAAATATTTTATTGTCGAAATTTCAACCCAAAATGATTATAGGCAATGTAAATAACCTATTAAGGAAGAAATTAACGGTTATTTGCTTATGAAAAGCCCGATTATTGGCAAGTTCGAATTTCGAAGTCCAGTTATATTATGTCATCGAACCTGGTTTACAGGCGAATGAAGCGACATATTGCAGCAATTTAAACGCTGATCTACTTAAAACAACATCCTTAATCCAAAATAACCGATACATGCAGAATCTGTGACAATAAATTTTATCCGTTCAAAAACAGTAAGGCTAACAACCATCGGGGTTTTTTGCAAAAAATTGAAAATATTTTATTGTCGAAATTTCAACCCAAAATGATTATAGGCAATGTAAATAACCTATTAAGGAAGAAATTAACGGTTATTTGCTTATGAAAACCCCGATTATTGGCAACTTCGAATTTCGAAATCCAGTTATATTATGTCATCGAACCTGGGTTATAGGCGAATGAAGCGACATATTGCAGCAATTTAAACGCTGATCTACTTAAAATAACATCCTTAATCCAAAATAACCGATACATGCAGAATCTGTGACAGTAAGGCTAACCATCAGGGTTTTTTGCAAAAAATTGAAAATATTTTATTGTCGAAATTTCAACCCAAAATGATTATAGGCAATGTAAATAACCTATTAAGGAAGAAATTAACGGTTATTTGCTTATGAAAAGCCCGATTATTGGCAACTTCGAATTTCGAAATCCAGTTATATTATGTCATCGAGCCTGGGTTACAGGCGAATGAAGCGACGTATTGCAGCAATTTAAACGCTGATCTACTTAAAATAACATCCTTAATCCAAAATAACCGATACATGCAGAATCTGTGACAATAAATTTTATCCGTTCAAAAACAGTAAGGCTAACATCAGGGTTTTTTGCAAAAAATTGAAAATATTTTATTGTCGAAATTTCAACCCAAAATGATTATAGGCAATGTAAATAACCTATTAAGGAAGAAATTAACGGTTATTTGCTTATGAAAAGCCCGATTATTGGCAACTTCGAATTTCGAAATCCAGTTATATTATGTCATCGAACCTGGGTTATAGGCGAATGAATCGACATATTGCAGCAATTTAAACGCTGATCTACTTAAAATAACATCCTTAATCCAAAATAACCGATACATGCAGAATCTGTGACAATAAATTTTATCCGTTCAAAAACAGTAAGGCTTACCCATCAGGGTTTTTTGCAAAAAATTGAAAATATTTTATTGTCGAAATTTCAACCCAAAATGATTATAGGCAATGTAAATAACCTATTAAGGAAGAAATTAACGGTTATTTGCTTATGAAAAGCCCGATTATTGGCAACTTCGAATTTCGAAATCCAGTTATATTATGTCATCGAACCTGGGTTACAGGCGAATGAAGCGACATATTGTAGCAATTTAAACGCTGATCTACTTAAAATAACATCCTTAATCCAAAATAACCGATACATGCAGAATCTGTGACAATAAATTTTATCCGTTCAAAAACAGTAAGGCTAACATCAGGGTTTTTTGCAAAAAATTGAAAATATTTTATTGTCGAAATTTCAACCCAAAATGATTATAGGCAATGTAAATAACCTATTAAGGAAGAAATTAACGGTTATTTGCTTATGAAAAGCCCGATTATTGGAAACTTCGAATTTCGAAATCCAGTTATATTATGTCATCGAGCCTGGGTTACAGGCGAATGAAGCGACGTATTGCAGCAATTTAAACGCTGATCTACTTAAAATAACATCCTTAATCCAAAATAACCGATACATGCAGAATCTGTGACAATAACTTTTATCCGTTCAAAAACAGTAAGGCTAACCATCAGGGTTTTTTGCAAAAAATTGAAAATATTTTATTGTCGAAATTTCAACCCAAAATGATTATAGGCAATGTAAATAACCTATTAAGGAAGAAATTAACGGTTATTTGCTTATGAAAAGCCCGATTATTGGCAACTTCGAATTTCGAAGTCCAGTTATATTATGTCATCGAACCTGGGTTACAGGCGAATGAAGCGACATATTGCAGCAATTTAAACGCTGATCTACTTAAAATAACATCCTTAATCCAAAATAACCGATACATGCAGAATCTGTGACAATAAATTTTATCCGTTCAAAAACAGTAAGGCTAACCATCAGGGTTTTTTGCAAAAAATTGAAAATATTTTATTGTCGAAATTTCAACCCAAAATGATTATAGGCAATGTAAATAACCTATTAAGGAAGAAATTAACGGTTATTTGCTTATGAAAAGCCCGATTATTGGCAACTTCGAATTTCGAAATCCAGTTATATTATGTCATCGAGCCTGGGTTACAGGCGAATGAAGCGACATATTGCAGCAATTTAAACGCTGATCTACTTTAAATAACATCCTTAATCCAAAATAACCGATACATGCAGAATCTGTGACAATAAATTTTATCCGTTCAAAAACAGTAAGGCTAACCATCAGGGTTTTTTGCAAAAAATTGAAAATATTTTATTGTCGAAATTTCAACCCAAAATGATTATAGGCAATGTAAATAACCTATTAAGGAAGAAATTAACGGTTATTTGCTTATGAAAAGCCCGATTATTGGCAACTTCGAATTTCGAAATCCAGTTATATTATTTCATCGAGCCTGGGTTACAGGCGAATGAAGCGACAGATTGCAGCAATTTAAACGCTGATCTACTTAAAATAACATCCTTAATCCAAAATAACCGATACATGCAGAATCTGTGACAATAAATTTTATCCGTTCAAAAACAGTAAGGCTAACCATCAGGGTTTTTTGCAAAAAATTGAAAATATTTTATTGTCGAAATTTCAACCCAAAATGATTATAGGCAATGTAAATAACCTATTAAGGAAGAAATTAACGGTTATTTGCTTATGAAAAGCCCGATTATTGGAAACTTCGAATTTCGAAATCCAGTTATATTATGTCATCGAACCTGGGTTACAGGCGAATGAAGCGACAGATTGCAGCAATTTAAACGCTGATCTACTTAAAATAACATCCTTAATCCAAAATAACCGATACATGCAGAATCTGTGGCAATAAATTTTATCCGTTCAAAAACAGTAAGGCTAACCATCAGGGTTTTTTGCAAAAAATTGAAAATATTTTATTGTCGAAATTTCAACCCAAAATGATTATAGGCAATGTAAATAACCTATTAAGGAAGAAATTAACGGTTATTTGCTTATGAAAAGCCCGATTATTGGCAACTTCGAATTTCGAAATCCAGTTATATTATGTCATCGAGCCTGGATTACAGGCGAATAAAGCGACGTATTGCAGCAATTTAAACGCTGATCTACTTAAAATAACATCCTTAATCCAAAATAACCGATACATGCAGAATCTGTGACAATAAATTTTATCCGTTCAAAAACAGTAAGGCAATGTAAATAACCTATTAAGGAAGAAATTAACGGTTATTTGCTTATGAAAAGCCCGATTATTGGCAACTTCGAATTTCGAAATCCAGTTATATTATGTCATCGAACCTGGGTTACAGGCGAATGAAGCGACATATTGTAGCAATTTAAACGCTGATCTACTTAAAATAACATCCTTAATCCAAAATAACCGATTCATGCAGAATCTGTGACAATAAATTTTATCCGTTCAAAAACAGTAAGGCTAACCATCAGGGTTTTTTGCAAAAAATTGAAAATATTTTATTGTCGAAATTTCAACCCAAAATGATTATAGGCAATGTAAATAACCTATTAAGGAAGAAATTAACGGTTATTTGCTTATGAAAAGCCCGATTATTGGCAACTTCGAATTTCGAAATCCAGTTATATTATGTCATCGAGCCTGGGTTACAGGCGAATGAAGCGACATATTGCAGCAATTTAAACGCTGATCTACTTTAAATAACATCCTTAATCCAAAATAACCGATACATGCAGAATCTGTGACAATAAATTTTATCCGTTCAAAAACAGTAAGGCTAACCATCAGGGTTTTTTGCAAAAAATTGAAAATATTTTATTGTCGAAATTTCAACCCAAAATGATTATAGGCAATGTAAATAGCCTATTAAGGAAGAAATTAACGGTTATTTGCTTATGAAAAGCCCGATTATTGGCAACTTCGAATTTCGAAATCCAGTTATATTATTTCATCGAGCCTGGGTTACAGGCGAATGAAGCGACAGATTGCAGCAATTTAAACGCTGATCTACTTAAAATAACATCCTTAATCCAAAATAACCGATACATGCAGAATCTGTGACAATAAATTTTATCCGTTCAAAAACAGTAAGGCTAACCATCAGGGTTTTTTGCAAAAAATTGAAAATATTTTATTGTCGAAATTTCAACCCAAAATGATTATAGGCAATGTAAATAACCTATTAAGGAAGAAATTAACGGTTATTTGCTTATGAAAAGCCCGATTATTGGCAACTTCGAATTTCGAAATCCAGTTATATTATGTCATCGAGCCTGGGTTACAGGCGAATGAAGCGACATATTGCAGCAATTTAAACGCTGATCTACTTAAAATAACATCCTTAATCCAAAATAACCGATACATGCAGAATCTGTGGCAATAAATTTTATCCGTTCAAAAACAGTAAGGCTAACCATCAGGGTTTTTTGCAAAAAATTGAAAATATTTTATTGTCGAAATTTCAACCCAAAATGATTATAGGCAATGTAAATAACCTATTAAGGAAGAAATTAACGGTTATTTGCTTATGAAAAGCCCGATTATTGGCAACTTCGAATTTCGAAATCCAGTTATATTATGTCATCGAGCCTGGGTTACAGGCGAATGAAGCGACATATTGCAGCAATTTAAACGCTGATCTACTTAAAATAACATCCTTAATCCAAAATAACCGATACATGCAGAATCTGTGACAATAAATTTTATCCGTTCAAAAACAGTAAGGCTAACCATCAGGGTTTTTTGCAAAAAATTGAAAATATTTTATTGTCGAAATTTCAACCCAAAATGATTATAGGCAATGTAAATAACCTATTAAGGAAGAAATTAACGGTTATTTGCTTATGAAAAGCCCGATTATTGGAAACTTCGAATTTCGAAATCCAGTTATATTATGTCATCGAACCTGGGTTACAGGCGAATGAAGCGACATATTGCAGCAATTTAAACGCTGATCTACTTAAAATAACATCCTTAATCCAAAATAACCGATACATGCAGAATCTGTGACAATAAATTTTATCCGTTCAAAAACAGTAAGGCTAACCATCAGGGTTTTTTGCAAAAAATTGAAAATATTTTATTGTCGAAATTTCAACCCAAAATGATTATAGGCAATGTAAATAACCTATTAAGGAAGAAATTAACGGTTATTTGCTTATGAAAAGCCCGATTATTGGAAACTTCGAATTTCGAAATCCAGTTATATTATGTCATCGAACCTGGGTTACAGGCGAATGAAGCGACAGATTGCAGCAATTTAAACGCTGATCTACTTAAAATAACATCCTTAATCCAAAATAACCGATACATGCAGAATCTGTGACAATAAATTTTATCCGTTCAAAAACAGTAAGGCTAACCATCAGGGTTTTTTGCAAACAATTGAAAATATTTTATTGTCGAAATTTCAACCCAAAATGATTATAGGCAATGTAAATAACCTATTAAGGAAAAAATTAACGGTTATTTGCTTATGAAAAGCCCGATTATTGGCAATTTCGAATTTCGAAATCCAGTTATATTATGTCATCGAGCCTGGGTTACAGGCGAATGAAGCGACATATTGCAGCAATTTAAACGCTGATCTACTTAAAATAACATCCTTAATCCAAAATAACCGATACATGCAGAATCTGTGACAATAAATTTTATCCGTTCAAAAACAGTAAGGCTAACCATCAGGGTTTTTTGCAAAAAATTGAAAATATTTTATTGTCGAAATTTCAACCCAAAATGATTATAGGCAATGTAAATAACCTATTAAGGAAGAAATTAACGGTTATTTGCTTATGAAAAGCCCGATTATTGGCAACTTCGAATTTCGAAATCCAGTTATATTATGTCATCGAACCTGGGTTACAGGCGAATGAAGCGACAGATTGCAGCAATTTAAACGCTGATCTACTTAAAATAACATCCTTAATCCAAAATAACCGATACATGCAGAATCTGTGACAATAAATTTTATCCGTTCAAAAACAGTAAGGCTAACCCATCAGGGTTTTTTGCAAAAAATTGAAAATATTTTATTGTCGAAATTTCAACCCAAAATGATTATAGGCAATGTAAATAACCTATTAAGGAAGAAATTAACGGTTATTTGCTTATGAAAAGCCCGATTATTGGAAACTTCGAATTTCGAAATCCAGTTATATTATGTCATCGAGCCTGGGTTACAGGCGAATGAAGCGACATATTGCAGCAATTTAAACGCTGATCTACTTAAAATAACATCCTTAATCCAAAATAACCGATACATGCAGAATCTGTGACAATAAATTTTATCCGTTCAAAAACAGTAAGGCTAACCATCAGGGTTTTTTGCAAAAAATTGAAAATATTTTATTGTCGAAATTTCAACCCAAAATGATTATAGGCAATGTAAATAACCTATTAAGGAAGAAATTAACGGTTATTTGCTTATGAAAAGCCCGATTATTGGCAACTTCGAATTTCGAAATCCAGTTATATTATGTCATCGAGCCTGGGTTACAGGCGAATGAAGCAACATATTGCAGCAATTTAAACGCTGATCTACTTAAAATAACATCCTTAATCCAAAATAACCGATACATGCAGAATCTGTGACAATAAATTTTATCCGTTCAAAAACAGTAAGGCTAACCCATCAGGGTTTTTTGCAAAAAATTGAAAATATTTTATTGTCGAAATTTCAACCCAAAATGATTATAGGCAATGTAAATAACCTATTAAGGAAGAAATTAACGGTTATTTGCTTATGAAAAGCCCGATTATTGGAAACTTCGAATTTCGAAATCCAGTTATATTATGTCATCGAACCTGGGTTACAGGCGAATGAAGCGACAGATTGCAGCAATTTAAACGCTGATCTACTTAAAATAACATCCTTAATCCAAAATAACCGATACATGCAGAATCTGTGACAATAAATTTTATCCGTTCAAAAACAGTAAGGCTAACCATCAGGGTTTTTTGCAAAAAATTGAAAATATTTTATTGTCGAAATTTCAACCCAAAATGATTATAGGCAATGTAAATAACCTATTAAGGAAGAAATTAACGGTTATTTGCTTATGAAAAGCCCGATTATTGGCAACTTCGAATTTCGAAATCCAGTTATATTATGTCATCGAGCCTGGGTTACAGGCGAATGAAGCGACATATTGCAGCAATTTAAACGCTGATCTACTTAAAATAACATCCTTAATCCAAAATAACCGATACATGCAGAATCTGTGACAATAAATTTTATCCGTTCAAAAACGGTAACCATCAGGTTTTTTTGCAAAAAATTGAAAATATTTTATTGTCGAAATTTCAACCCAAAATGATTATAGGCAATGTAAATAACCTATTAAGGAAGAAATTAACGGTTATTTGCTTATGAAAAGCCCGATTATTGGCAACTTCGAATTTCGAAATCCAGTTATATTATGTCATCGAGCCTGGGTTACAGGCGAATGAAGCGACGTATTGCAGCAATTTAAACGCTGATCTACTTAAAATAACATCCTTAATCCAAAATAACCGATACATGCAGAATCTGTGACAATAAATTTTATCCGTTCAAAAACAGTAAGGCTAACCATCAGGGTTTTTTGCAAAAAATTGAAAATATTTTATTGTCGAAATTTCAACCCAAAATGATTATAGGCAATGTAAATAACCTATTAAGGAAGAAATTAACGGTTATTTGCTTATGAAAAGCCCGATTATTGGCAACTTCGAATTTCGAAATCCAGTTATATTATGTCATCGAACCTGGGTTACAGGCGAATGAAGCGACATATTGTAGCAATTTAAACGCTGATCTACTTAAAATAACATCCTTAATCCAAAATAACCGATTCATGCAGAATCTGTGACAATAAATTTTATCCGTTCAAAAACAGTAAGGCTAACCATCAGGGTTTTTTGCAAAAAATTGAAAATATTTTATTGTCGAAATTTCAACCCAAAATGATTATAGGCAATGTAAATAACCTATTAAGGAAGAAATTAACGGTTATTTGCTTATGAAAAGCCCGATTATTGGCAACTTCGAATTTCGAAATCCAGTTATATTATGTCATCGAGCCTGGGTTACAGGCGAATGAAGCGACGTATTGCAGCAATTTAAACGCTGATCTACTTAAAATAACATCCTTAATTCAAAATAACCGATACATGCAGAATCTGTGACAATAAATTTTATCCGTTCAAAAACAGTAAGGCTAACCATCAGGGTTTTTTGCAAAAAATTGAAAATATTTTATTGTCGAAATTTCAACCCAAAATGATTATAGGCAATGTAAATAACCTATTAAGGAAGAAATTAACGGTTATTTGCTTATGAAAAGCCCGATTATTGGCAACTTCGAATTTCGAAGTCCAGTTATATTATGTCATCGAACCTGGGTTACAGGCGAATGAAGCGACATATTGCAGCAATTTAAACGCTGATCTACTTAAAATAACATCCTTAATCCAAAATAACCGATACATGCAGAATCTGTGACAATAAATTTTATCCGTTCAAAAACAGTAAGGCTAACCATCAGGGTTTTTTGCAAAAAATTGAAAATATTTTATTGTCGAAATTTCAACCCAAAATGATTATAGGCAATGTAAATAACCTATTAAGGAAGAAATTAACGGTTATTTGCTTATGAAAAGCCCGATTATTGGAAACTTCGAATTTCGAAATCCAGTTATATTATGTCATCGAACCTGGGTTACAGGCGAATGAAGCGACAGATTGCAGCAATTTAAACGCTGATCTACTTAAAATAACATCCTTAATCCAAAATAACCGATACATGCAGAATCTGTGACAATAAATTTTATCCGTTCAAAAACAGTAAGGCTAACCATCAGGGTTTTTTGCAAACAATTGAAAATATTTTATTGTCGAAATTTCAACCCAAAATGATTATAGGCAATGTAAATAACCTATTAAGGAAAAAATTAACGGTTATTTGCTTATGAAAAGCCCGATTATTGGCAATTTCGAATTTCGAAATCCAGTTATATTATGTCATCGAGCCTGGGTTACAGGCGAATGAAGCGACATATTGCAGCAATTTAAACGCTGATCTACTTAAAATAACATCCTTAATCCAAAATAACCGATACATGCAGAATCTGTGACAATAAATTTTATCCGTTCAAAAACAGTAAGGCTAACCATCAGGGTTTTTTGCAAAAAATTGAAAATATTTTATTGTCGAAATTTCAACCCAAAATGATTATAGGCAATGTAAATAACCTATTAAGGAAGAAATTAACGGTTATTTGCTTATGAAAAGCCCGATTATTGGCAACTTCGAATTTCGAAATCCAGTTATATTATGTCATCGAACCTGGGTTACAGGCGAATGAAGCGACAGATTGCAGCAATTTAAACGCTGATCTACTTAAAATAACATCCTTAATCCAAAATAACCGATACATGCAGAATCTGTGACAATAAATTTTATCCGTTCAAAAACAGTAAGGCTAACCCATCAGGGTTTTTTGCAAAAAATTGAAAATATTTTATTGTCGAAATTTCAACCCAAAATGATTATAGGCAATGTAAATAACCTATTAAGGAAGAAATTAACGGTTATTTGCTTATGAAAAGCCCGATTATTGGAAACTTCGAATTTCGAAATCCAGTTATATTATGTCATCGAGCCTGGGTTACAGGCGAATGAAGCGACATATTGCAGCAATTTAAACGCTGATCTACTTAAAATAACATCCTTAATCCAAAATAACCGATACATGCAGAATCTGTGACAATAAATTTTATCCGTTCAAAAACAGTAAGGCTAACCATCAGGGTTTTTTGCAAAAAATTGAAAATATTTTATTGTCGAAATTTCAACCCAAAATGATTATAGGCAATGTAAATAACCTATTAAGGAAGAAATTAACGGTTATTTGCTTATGAAAAGCCCGATTATTGGCAACTTCGAATTTCGAAATCCAGTTATATTATGTCATCGAGCCTGGGTTACAGGCGAATGAAGCAACATATTGCAGCAATTTAAACGCTGATCTACTTAAAATAACATCCTTAATCCAAAATAACCGATACATGCAGAATCTGTGACAATAAATTTTATCCGTTCAAAAACAGTAAGGCTAACCCATCAGGGTTTTTTGCAAAAAATTGAAAATATTTTATTGTCGAAATTTCAACCCAAAATGATTATAGGCAATGTAAATAACCTATTAAGGAAGAAATTAACGGTTATTTGCTTATGAAAAGCCCGATTATTGGAAACTTCGAATTTCGAAATCCAGTTATATTATGTCATCGAACCTGGGTTACAGGCGAATGAAGCGACAGATTGCAGCAATTTAAACGCTGATCTACTTAAAATAACATCCTTAATCCAAAATAACCGATACATGCAGAATCTGTGACAATAAATTTTATCCGTTCAAAAACAGTAAGGCTAACCATCAGGGTTTTTTGCAAAAAATTGAAAATATTTTATTGTCGAAATTTCAACCCAAAATGATTATAGGCAATGTAAATAACCTATTAAGGAAGAAATTAACGGTTATTTGCTTATGAAAAGCCCGATTATTGGCAACTTCGAATTTCGAAATCCAGTTATATTATGTCATCGAGCCTGGGTTACAGGCGAATGAAGCGACATATTGCAGCAATTTAAACGCTGATCTACTTAAAATAACATCCTTAATCCAAAATAACCGATACATGCAGAATCTGTGACAATAAATTTTATCCGTTCAAAAACGGTAACCATCAGGTTTTTTTGCAAAAAATTGAAAATATTTTATTGTCGAAATTTCAACCCAAAATGATTATAGGCAATGTAAATAACCTATTAAGGAAGAAATTAACGGTTATTTGCTTATGAAAAGCCCGATTATTGGCAACTTCGAATTTCGAAATCCAGTTATATTATGTCATCGAGCCTGGGTTACAGGCGAATGAAGCGACGTATTGCAGCAATTTAAACGCTGATCTACTTAAAATAACATCCTTAATCCAAAATAACCGATACATGCAGAATCTGTGACAATAAATTTTATCCGTTCAAAAACAGTAAGGCTAACCATCAGGGTTTTTTGCAAAAAATTGAAAATATTTTATTGTCGAAATTTCAACCCAAAATGATTATAGGCAATGTAAATAACCTATTAAGGAAGAAATTAACGGTTATTTGCTTATGAAAAGCCCGATTATTGGCAACTTCGAATTTCGAAATCCAGTTATATTATGTCATCGAACCTGGGTTACAGGCGAATGAAGCGACATATTGTAGCAATTTAAACGCTGATCTACTTAAAATAACATCCTTAATCCAAAATAACCGATTCATGCAGAATCTGTGACAATAAATTTTATCCGTTCAAAAACAGTAAGGCTAACCATCAGGGTTTTTTGCAAAAAAATTGAAAATATTTTATTGTCGAAATTTCAACCCAAAATGATTATAGGCAATGTAAATAACCTATTAAGGAAGAAATTAACGGTTATTTGCTTATGAAAAGCCCGATTATTGGCAACTTCGAATTTCGAAATCCAGTTATATTATGTCATCGAGCCTGGGTTACAGGCGAATGAAGCGACGTATTGCAGCAATTTAAACGCTGATCTACTTAAAATAACATCCTTAATTCAAAATAACCGATACATGCAGAATCTGTGACAATAAATTTTATCCGTTCAAAAACAGTAAGGCTAACCATCAGGGTTTTTTGCAAAAAATTGAAAATATTTTATTGTCGAAATTTCAACCCAAAATGATTATAGGCAATGTAAATAACCTATTAAGGAAGAAATTAACGGTTATTTGCTTATGAAAAGCCCGATTATTGGCAACTTCGAATTTCGAAGTCCAGTTATATTATGTCATCGAACCTGGGTTACAGGCGAATGAAGCGACATATTGCAGCAATTTAAACGCTGATCTACTTAAAATAACATCCTTAATCCAAAATAACCGATACATGCAGAATCTGTGACAATAAATTTTATCCGTTCAAAAACAGTAAGGCTAACCATCAGGGTTTTTTGCAAAAAATTGAAAATATTTTATTGTCGAAATTTCAACCCAAAATGATTATAGGCAATGTAAATAACCTATTAAGGAAGAAATTAACGGTTATTTGCTTATGAAAAGCCCGATTATTGGAAACTTCGAATTTCGAAATCCAGTTATATTATGTCATCGAACCTGGGTTACAGGCGAATGAAGCGACAGATTGCAGCAATTTAAACGCTGATCTACTTAAAATAACATCCTTAATCCAAAATAACCGATACATGCAGAATCTGTGACAATAAATTTTATCCGTTCAAAAACAGTAAGGCTAACCATCAGGGTTTTTTGCAAAAAATTGAAAATATTTTATTGTCGAAATTTCAACCCAAAATGATTATAGGCAATGTAAATAACCTATTAAGGAAGAAATTAACGGTTATTTGCTTATGAAAAGCCCGATTATTGGCAACTTCGAATTTCGAAATCCAGTTATATTATGTCATCGAGCCTGGGTTACAGGCGAATGAAGCGACATATTGCAGCAATTTAAACGCTGATCTACTTAAAATAACATCCTTAATCCAAAATAACCGATACATGCAGAATCTGTGACAAAAAATTGAAAATATTTTACAGGCGTTACAGGCGAATGAAGCGACATATTGCAGCAATTTAAACGCTGATCTACTTAAAATAACATCCTTAATCCAAAATAACCGATACATGCAGAATCTGTGACAATAAATTTTATCCGTTCAAAAACAGTAAGGCTAACCATCAGGGTTTTTTGCAAAAAATTGAAAATATTTTATTGTCGAAATTTCAACCCAAAATGATTATAGGCAATGTAAATAACCTATTAAGGAAGAAATTAACGGTTATTTGCTTATGAAAAGCCCGATTATTGGAAACTTCGAATTTCGAAATCCAGTTATATTATGTCATCGAACCTGGGTTACAGGCGAATGAAGCGACAGATTGCAGCAATTTAAACGCTGATCTACTTAAAATGACATCCTTAATCCAAAATAACCGATACATGCAGAATCTGTGACAATAAATTTTATCCGTTCAAAAACAGTAAGGCTAACCATCAGGGTTTTTTGCAAAAAATTGAAAATATTTTATTGTCGAAATTTCAACCCAAAATGATTATAGGCAATGTAAATAACCTATTAAGGAAGAAATTAACGGTTATTTGCTTATGAAAAGCCCGATTATTGGCAACTTCGAATTTCGAAATCCAGTTATATTATGTCATCGAGCCTGGGTTACAGGCGAATGAAGCGACATATTGCAGCAATTTAAACGCTGATCTACTTAAAATAACATCCTTAATCCAAAATAACCGATACATGCAGAATCTGTGACAATAAATTTTATCCGTTCAAAAACAGTAAGGCTAACCATCAGGTTTTTTTGCAAAAAATTGAAAATATTTTATTGTCGAAATTTCAACCCAAAATGATTATAGGCAATGTAAATAACCTATTAAGGAAGAAATTAACGGTTATTTGCTTATGAAAAGCCCGATTATTGGAAACTTCGAATTTCGAAATCCAGTTATATTATGTCATCGAACCTGGGTTACAGGCGAATGAAGCGACAGATTGCAGCAATTTAAACGCTGATCTACTTAAAATAACATCCTTAATCCAAAATAACCGATACATGCAGAATCTGTGACAATAAATTTTATCCGTTCAAAAACAGTAAGGCTAACCATCAGGGTTTGTTGCAAAAAATTGAAAATATTTTATTGTCGAAATTTCAACCCAAAATGATTATAGGCAATGTAAATAACCTATTAAGGAACAAATTAACGGTTATTTGCTTATGAAAAGCCCGATTATTGGCAACTTCGAATTTCGAAATCCAGTTATATTATGTCATCGAGCCTGGGTTACAGGCGAATGAAGCGACATATTGCAGCAATTTAAACGCTGATCTACTTAAAATAACATCCTTAATCCAAAATAACCGATACATGCAGAATCTGTGACAATAAATTTTATCCGTTCAAAAACAGTAAGGCTAATCCATCAGGGTTTTTTGCAAAAAATTGAAAATATTTTATTGTCGAAATTTCAACCCAAAATGATTATAGGCAATGTAAATAACCTATTAAGGAAGAAATTAACGGTTATTTGCTTATGAAAAGCCCGATTATTGGAAACTTCGAATTTCGAAATCCAGTTATATTATGTCATCGAACCTGGGTTACAGGCGAATGAAGCGACAGATTGCAGCAATTAAAACGCTGATCTACTTAAAATAACACCCTTAATCCAAAATAACCGATACATGCAGAATCTGTGACAATAAATTTTATCCGTTCAAAAACAGTAAGGCTAACAATCAGGGTTTTTTGCAAAAAATTGAAAATATTTTATTGTCGAAATTTCAACCCAAAATGATTATAGGCAATGTAAATAACCTATTAAGGAAGAAATTAACGGTTATTTGCTTATGAAAAGCCCGATTATTGGCAACTTCGAATTTCGAAATCCAGTTATATTATGTCATCGAGCCTGGGTTACAGGCGAATGAAGCGACGTATTGCAGCAATTTAAACGCTGATCTACTTAAAATAACATCCTTAATCCAAAATAACCGATTCATGCAGAATCTGTGACAATAAATTTTATCCGTTCAAAAACAGTAAGGCTAACCATCAGGGTTTTTTGCAAAAAATTGAAAATATTTTATTGTCGAAATTTCAACCCAAAATGATTATAGGCAATGTAAATAACCTATTAAGGAAGAAATTAACGGTTATTTGCTTATGAAAAGCCCGATTATTGGCAACTTCGAATTTCGAAATCCAGTTATATTATGTCATCGAGCCTGGGTTACAGGCGAATGAAGCGACATATTGCAGCAATTTAAACGCTGATCTACTTAAAATAACATCCTTAATCCAAAATAACCGATACATGCAGAATCTGTGACAATAACTTTTATCCGTTCAAAAACAGTAAGGCTAACCATCAGGGTTTTTTGCAAAAAATTGAAAATATTTTATTGTCGAAATTTCAACCCAAAATGATTATAGGCAATGTAAATAACCTATTAAGGAAGAAATTAACGGTTATTTGCTTATGAAAAGCCCGATTATTGGCAACTTCGAATTTCGAAATCCAGTTATATTATGTCATCGAGCCTGGGTTACAGGCGAATGAAGCGACATATTGCAGCAATTTAAACGCTGATCTACTTTAAATAACATCCTTAATCCAAAATAACCGATACATGCAGAATCTGTGACAATAAATTTTATCCGTTCAAAAACAGTAAGGCTAACCATCAGGGTTTTTTGCAAAAAATTGAAAATATTTTATTGTCGAAATTTCAACCCAAAATGATTATAGGCAATGTAAATAACCTATTAAGGAAGAAATTAACGGTTATTTGCTTATGAAAAGCCCGATTATTGGCAACTTCGAATTTCGAAATCCAGTTATATTATGTCATCGAGCCTGGGTTACAGGCGAATGAAGCGACATATTGCAGCAATTTAAACGCTGATCTACTTAAAATAACATCCTTAATCCAAAATAACCGATACATGCAGAATCTGTGACAATAAATTTTATCCGTTCAAAAACAGTAAGGCTAACCATCAGGGTTTTTTGCAAAAAATTGAAAATATTTTATTGTCGAAATTTCAACCCAAAATGATTATAGGCAATGTAAATAACCTATTAAGGAAGAAATTAACGGTTATTTGCTTATGAAAAGCCCGATTATTGGAAACTTCGAATTTCGAAATCCAGTTATATTATGTCATCGAACCTGGGTTACAGGCGAATGAAGCGACATATTGCAGCAATTTAAACGCTGATCTACTTAAAATAACATCCTTAATCCAAAATAACCGATACATGCAGAATCTGTGACAATAAATTTTATCCGTTCAAAAACAGTAAGGCTAACCATCAGGGTTTTTTGCAAAAAATTGAAAATATTTTATTGTCGAAATTTCAACCCAAAATGATTATAGGCAATGTAAATAACCTATTAAGGAAGAAATTAACGGTTATTTGCTTATGAAAAGCCCGATTATTGGAAACTTCGAATTTCGAAATCCAGTTATATTATGTCATCGAACCTGGGTTACAGGCGAATGAAGCGACAGATTGCAGCAATTTAAACGCTGATCTACTTAAAATAACATCCTTAATCCAAAATAACCGATACATGCAGAATCTGTGACAATAAATTTTATCCGTTCAAAAACAGTAAGGCTAACCATCAGGGTTTTTTGCAAACAATTGAAAATATTTTATTGTCGAAATTTCAACCCAAAATGATTATAGGCAATGTAAATAACCTATTAAGGAAAAAATTAACGGTTATTTGCTTATGAAAAGCCCGATTATTGGCAATTTCGAATTTCGAAATCCAGTTATATTATGTCATCGAGCCTGGGTTACAGGCGAATGAAGCGACATATTGCAGCAATTTAAACGCTGATCTACTTAAAATAACATCCTTAATCCAAAATAACCGATACATGCAGAATCTGTGACAATAAATTTTATCCGTTCAAAAACAGTAAGGCTAACCATCAGGGTTTTTTGCAAAAAATTGAAAATATTTTATTGTCGAAATTTCAACCCAAAATGATTATAGGCAATGTAAATAACCTATTAAGGAAGAAATTAACGGTTATTTGCTTATGAAAAGCCCGATTATTGGCAACTTCGAATTTCGAAATCCAGTTATATTATGTCATCGAACCTGGGTTACAGGCGAATGAAGCGACAGATTGCAGCAATTTAAACGCTGATCTACTTAAAATAACATCCTTAATCCAAAATAACCGATACATGCAGAATCTGTGACAATAAATTTTATCCGTTCAAAAACAGTAAGGCTAACCCATCAGGGTTTTTTGCAAAAAATTGAAAATATTTTATTGTCGAAATTTCAACCCAAAATGATTATAGGCAATGTAAATAACCTATTAAGGAAGAAATTAACGGTTATTTGCTTATGAAAAGCCCGATTATTGGAAACTTCGAATTTCGAAATCCAGTTATATTATGTCATCGAGCCTGGGTTACAGGCGAATGAAGCGACATATTGCAGCAATTTAAACGCTGATCTACTTAAAATAACATCCTTAATCCAAAATAACCGATACATGCAGAATCTGTGACAATAAATTTTATCCGTTCAAAAACAGTAAGGCTAACCATCAGGGTTTTTTGCAAAAAATTGAAAATATTTTATTGTCGAAATTTCAACCCAAAATGATTATAGGCAATGTAAATAACCTATTAAGGAAGAAATTAACGGTTATTTGCTTATGAAAAGCCCGATTATTGGCAACTTCGAATTTCGAAATCCAGTTATATTATGTCATCGAGCCTGGGTTACAGGCGAATGAAGCGACATATTGCAGCAATTTAAACGCTGATCTACTTAAAATAACATCCTTAATCCAAAATAACCGATACATGCAGAATCTGTGACAATAAATTTTATCCGTTCAAAAACAGTAAGGCTAACCCATCAGGGTTTTTTGCAAAAAATTGAAAATATTTTATTGTCGAAATTTCAACCCAAAATGATTATAGGCAATGTAAATAACCTATTAAGGAAGAAATTAACGGTTATTTGCTTATGAAAAGCCCGATTATTGGAAACTTCGAATTTCGAAATCCAGTTATATTATGTCATCGAACCTGGGTTACAGGCGAATGAAGCGACAGATTGCAGCAATTTAAACGCTGATCTACTTAAAATAACATCCTTAATCCAAAATAACCGATACATGCAGAATCTGTGACAATAAATTTTATCCGTTCAAAAACAGTAAGGCTAACCATCAGGGTTTTTTGCAAAAAATTGAAAATATTTTATTGTCGAAATTTCAACCCAAAATGATTATAGGCAATGTAAATAACCTATTAAGGAAGAAATTAACGGTTATTTGCTTATGAAAAGCCCGATTATTGGCAACTTTGAATTTCGAAATCCAGTTATATTATGTCATCGAGCCTGGGTTACAGGCGAATGAAGCGACATATTGCAGCAATTTAAACGCTGATCTACTTAAAATAACATCCTTAATCCAAAATAACCGATACATGCAGAATCTGTGACAATAAATTTTATCCGTTCAAAAACGGTAACCATCAGGTTTTTTTGCAAAAAATTGAAAATATTTTATTGTCGAAATTTCAACCCAAAATGATTATAGGCAATGTAAATAACCTATTAAGGAAGAAATTAACGGTTATTTGCTTATGAAAAGCCCGATTATTGGCAACTTCGAATTTCGAAATCCAGTTATATTATGTCATCGAGCCTGGGTTACAGGCGAATGAAGCGACATATTGCAGCAATTTAAACGCTGATCTACTTAAAATAACATCCTTAATCCAAAATAACCGATACATGCAGAATCTGTGACAATAAATTTTATCCGTTCAAAAACAGTAAGGCTAACCATCAGGGTTTTTTGCAAAAAATTGAAAATATTTTATTGTCGAAATTTCAACCCAAAATGATTATAGGCAATGTAAATAACCTATTAAGGAAGAAATTAACGGTTATTTGCTTATGAAAAGCCCGATTATTGGAAACTTCGAATTTCGAAATCCAGTTATATTATGTCATCGAGCCTGGGTTACAGGCGAATGAAGCGACGTATTGCAGCAATTTAAACGCTGATCTACTTAAAATAACATCCTTAATCCAAAATAACCGATACATGCAGAATCTGTGACAATAACTTTTATCCGTTCAAAAACAGTAAGGCTAACCATCAGGGTATTTTGCAAAAAATTGAAAATATTTTATTGTCGAAATTTCAACCCAAAATGATTATAGGCAATGTAAATAACCTATTAAGGAAGAAATTAACGGTTATTTGCATATGAAAAGCCCGATTATTGGCAACTTCGAATTTCGAAATCCAGTTATATTATGTCATCGAGCCTGGGTTACAGGCGAATGAAGCGACGTATTGCAGCAATTTAAACGCTGATCTACTTAAAATAACATCCTTAATTCAAAATAACCGATACATGCAGAATCTGTGACAATAAATTTTATCCGTTCAAAAACAGTAAGGCTAACCATCAGGGTTTTTTGCAAAAAATTGAAAATATTTTATTGTCGAAATTTCAACCCAAAATGATTATAGGCAATGTAAATAACCTATTAAGGAAGAAATTAACGGTTCTTTGCTTATGAAAAGCCCGATTATTGGCAACTTCGAATTTCGAAGTCCAGTTATATTATGTCATCGAACCTGGGTTACAGGCGAATGAAGCGACATATTGCAGCAATTTAAACGCTGATCTACTTAAAATAACATCCTTAATCCAAAATAACCGATACATGCAGAATCTGTGACAATAAATTTTATCCGTTCAAAAACAGTAAGGCTAACCATCAGGGTTTTTTGCAAAAAATTGAAAATATTTTATTGTCGAAATTTCAACCCAAAATGATTATAGGCAATGTAAATAACCTAATAAGGAAGAAATTAACGGTTATTTGCTTATGAAAAGCCCGATTATTGGAAACTTCGAATTTCGAAATCCAGTTATATTATGTCATCGAACCTGGGTTACAGGCGAATGAAGCGACAGATTGCAGCAATTTAAACGCTGATCTACTTAAAATAACATCCTTAATCCAAAATAACCGATACATGCAGAATCTGTGACAATAAATTTTATCCGTTCAAAAACAGTAAGGCTAACCATCAGGGTTTTTTGCAAAAAATTGAAAATATTTTATTGTCGAAATTTCAACCCAAAATGATTATAGGCAATGTAAATAACCTATTAAGGAAGAAATTAACGGTTATTTGCTTATGAAAAGCCCGATTATTGGCAACTTCGAATTTCGAAATCCAGTTATATTATGTCATCGAGCCTGGGTTACAGGCGAATGAAGCGACATATTGCAGCAATTTAAACGCTGATCTACTTAAAATAACATCCTTAATCCAAAATAACCGATACATGCAGAATCTGTGACAAAAAATTGAAAATATTTTACAGGCGTTACAGGCGAATGAAGCGACATATTGCAGCAATTTAAACGCTGATCTACTTAAAATAACATCCTTAATCCAAAATAACCGATACATGCAGAATCTGTGACAATAAATTTTATCCGTTCAAAAACAGTAAGGCTAACCATCAGGGTTTTTTGCAAAAAATTGAAAATATTTTATTGTCGAAATTTCAACCCAAAATGATTATAGGCAATGTAAATAACCTATTAAGGAAGAAATTAACGGTTATTTGCTTATGAAAAGCCCGATTATTGGAAACTTCGAATTTCGAAATCCAGTTATATTATGTCATCGAACCTGGGTTACAGGCGAATGAAGCGACAGATTGCAGCAATTTAAACGCTGATCTACTTAAAATAACATCCTTAATCCAAAATAACCGATACATGCAGAATCTGTGACAAAAAATTGAAAATATTTTACAGGCGTTACAGGCGAATGAAGCGACAGATTGCAGCAATTTAAACGCTGATCTACTTAAAATGACATCCTTAATCCAAAATAACCGATACATGCAGAATCTGTGACAATAAATTTTATCCGTTCAAAAACAGTAAGGCTAACCATCAGGGTTTTTTGCAAAAAATTGAAAATATTTTATTGTCGAAATTTCAACCCAAAATGATTATAGGCAATGTAAATAACCTATTAAGGAAGAAATTAACGGTTATTTGCTTATGAAAAGCCCGATTATTGGCAACTTCGAATTTCGAAATCCAGTTATATTATGTCATCGAGCCTGGGTTACAGGCGAATGAAGCGACATATTGCAGCAATTTAAACGCTGATCTACTTAAAATAACATCCTTAATCCAAAATAACCGATACATGCAGAATCTGTGACAATAAATTTTATCCGTTCAAAAACAGTAAGGCTAACCATCAGGGTTTTTTGCAAAAAATTGAAAATATTTTATTGTCGAAATTTCAACCCAAAATGATTATAGGCAATGTAAATAACCTATTAAGGAAGAAATTAACGGTTATTTGCTTATGAAAAGCCCGATTATTGGAAACTTCGAATTTCGAAATCCAGTTATATTATGTCATCGAACCTGGGTTACAGGCGAATGAAGCGACATATTGCAGCAATTTAAACGCTGATCTACTTAAAATAACATCCTTAATCCAAAATAACCGATACATGCAGAATCTGTGACAATAACTTTTATCCGTTCAAAAACAGTAAGGCTAACCATCAGGGTTTTTTGCAAAAAATTGAAAATATTTTATTGTCGAAATTTCAACCCAAAATGATTATAGGCAATGTAAATAACCTATTAAGGAACAAATTAACGGTTATTTGCTTATGAAAAGCCCGATTATTGGCAACTTCGAATTTCGAAGTCCAGTTATATTATGTCATCGAACCTGGGTTACAGGCGAATGAAGCGACATATTGCAGCAATTTAAACGCTGATCTACTTAAAATAACATCCTTAATCCAAAATAACCGATACATGCAGAATCTGTGACAATAAATTTTATCAGTTCAAAAACAGTAAGGCACCATCAGGGTTTTTTGCAAAAAATTGAAAATATTTTATTGTCGAAATTTCAACCCAAAATGATTATAGGCAATGTAAATAACCTATTAAGGAAGAAATTAACGGTTATTTGCTTATGAAAAGCCCGATTATTGGCAACTTCGAATTTCGAAATCCAGTTATATTATGTCATCGAGCCTGGGTTACAGGCGAATGAAGCGACATATTGCAGCAATTTAAACGCTGATCTACTTAAAATAACATCCTTAATCCAAAATAACCGATACATGCAGAATCTGTGACAATAACTTTTATCCGTTCAAAAACAGTAAGGCTAACCATCAGGGTTTTTTGCAAAAAATTGAAAATATTTTATTGTCGAAATTTCAACCCAAAATGATTATAGGCAATGTAAATAACCTATTAAGGAACAAATTAACGGTTATTTGCTTATGAAAAGCCCGATTATTGGCAACTTCGAATTTCGAAGTCCAGTTATATTATGTCATCGAACCTGGGTTACAGGCGAATGAAGCGACATATTGCAGCAATTTAAACGCTGATCTACTTAAAATAACATCCTTAATCCAAAATAACCGATACATGCAGAATCTGTGACAATAAATTTTATCAGTTCAAAAACAGTAAGGCACCATCAGGGTTTTTTGCAAAAAATTGAAAATATTTTATTGTCGAAATTTCAACCCAAAATGATTATAGGCAATGTAAATAACCTATTAAGGAAGAAATTAACGGTTATTTGCTTATGAAAAGCCCGATTATTGGCAACTTCGAATTTCGAAATCCAGTTATATTATGTCATCGAGCCTGGGTTACAGGCGAATGAAGCGACATATTGCAGCAATTTAAACGCTGATCTACTTAAAATAACATCCTTAATCCAAAATAACCGATACATGCAGAATCTGTGACAATAAATTTTATCCGTTCAAAAAACAGTAAGGCTAACATCAGGGTTTTTTGCAAAAAATTGAAAATATTTTATTGTCGAAATTTCAACCCAAAATGATTATAGGCAATGTAAATAACCTATTAAGGAAGAAATTAACGGTTATTTGCTTATGAAAAGCCCGATTATTGGAAACTTCGAATTTCGAAATCCAGTTATATTATGTCATCGAACCTGGGTTACAGGCGAATGAAGCGACAGATTGCAGCAATTTAAACGCTGATCTACTTAAAATAACATCCTTAATCCAAAATAACCGATACATGCAGAATCTGTGACAATAAATTTTATCCGTTCAAAAACAGTAAGGCTAACCATCAGGGTTTTTTGCAAAAAATTGAAAATATTTTATTGTCGAAATTTCAACCCAAAATGATTATAGGCAATGTAAATAACCTATTAAGGAAGAAATTAACGGTTATTTGCTTATGAAAAGCCCGATTATTGGCAACTTCGAATTTCGAAATCCAGTTATATTATGTCATCGAGCCTGGGTTACAGGCGAACGAAGCGACATATTGCAGCAATTTAAACGCTGATCTACTTAAAATAACATCCTTAATCCAAAATAACCGATACATGCAGAATCTGTGACAATAAATTTTATCCGTTCAAAAACAGTAAGGCTAACTAACCATCAGGGTTTTTTGCAAAAAATTGAAAATATTTTATTGTCGAAATTTCAACCCAAAATGATTATAGGCAATGTAAATAACCTATTAAGGAAGAAATTAACGGTTATTTGCTTATGAAAAGCCCGATTATTGGCAACTTCGAATTTCGAAATCCAGTTATATTATGTCATCGAGCCTGGGTTACAGGCGAATGAAGCGACATATTGCAGCAATTTAAACGCTGATCTACTTAAAATAACATCCTTAATCCAAAATAACCGATACATGCAGAATCTGTGACAAAAAATTGAAAATATTTTACAGGCGTTACAGGCGAATGAAGCGACATATTGCAGCAATTTAAACGCTGATCTACTTAAAATAACATCCTTAATCCAAAATAACCGATACATGCAGAATCTGTGACAATAAATTTTATCCGTTCAAAAACAGTAAGGCTGACCATCAGGGTTTTTTGCAAAAAATTGAAAATATTTTATTGTCGAAATTTCAACCCAAAATGATTATAGGCAATGTAAATAACCTATTAAGGAAGAAATTAACGGTTATTTGCTTATGAAAAGCCCGATTATTGGAAACTTCGAATTTCGAAATCCAGTTATATTATGTCATCGAACCTGGGTTACAGGCGAATGAAGCGACAGATTGCAGCAATATAAACGCTGATCTACTTAAAATAACATCCTTAATCCAAAATAACCGATACATGCAGAATCTGTGACAATAAATTTTATCCGTTCAAAAACAGTAAGGCTAACCCATCAGGGTTTTTTGCAAAAAATTGAAAATATTTTATTGTCGAAATTTCAACCCAAAATGATTATAGGCAATGTAAATAACCTATTAAGGAAGAAATTAACGGTTATTTGCTTATGAAAAGCCCGATTATTGGCAACTTCGAATTTCGAAATCCAGTTATATTATGTCATCGAGCCTGGGTTACAGGCGAATGAAGCGACATATTGCAGCAATTTAAACGCTGATCTACTTAAAATAACATCCTTAATCCAAAATAACCGATACATGCAGAATCTGTGACAATAAATTTTATCCGTTCAAAAACAGTAAGGCTAACCATCAGGGTTTTTTGCAAAAAATTGAAAATATTTTATTGTCGAAATTTCAACCCAAAATGATTATAGGCAATGTAAATAACCTATTAAGGAAGAAATTAACGGTTATTTGCTTATGAAAAGCCCGATTATTGGCAACTTCGAATTTCGAAATCCAGTTATATTATGTCATCGAACCTGGGTTACAGGCGAATGAAGCGACAGATTGCAGCAATTTAAACGCTGATCTACTTAAAATAACATCCTTAATCCAAAATAACCGATACATGCAGAATCTGTGACAATAACTTTTATCCGTTCAAAAACAGTAAGGCTAACCATCAGGGTTTTTTGCAAAAAATTGAAAATATTTTATTGTCGAAATTTCAACCCAAAATGATTATAGGCAATGTAAATAACCTATTAAGGAAGAAATTAACGGTTATTTGCTTATGAAAAGCCCGATTATTGGCAACTTCGAATTTCGAAGTCCAGTTATATTATGTCATCGAACCTGGGTTACAGGCGAATGAAGCGACATATTGCAGCAATTTAAACGCTGATCTACTTAAAATAACATCCTTAATCCAAAATAACCGATACATGCAGAATCTGTGACAATAAATTTTATCCGTTCAAAAACAGTAAGGCTAACCATCAGGGTTTTTTGCAAAAAATTGAAAATATTTTATTGTCGAAATTTCAACCCAAAATGATTATAGGCAATGTAAATAACCTATTAAGGAAGAAATTAACGGTTATTTGCTTATGAAAAGCCCGATTATTGGAAACTTCGAATTTCGAAATCCAGTTATATTATGTCATCGAGCCTGGGTTACAGGCGAATGAAGCGACATATTGCAGCAATTTAAACGCTGATCTACTTAAAATAACATCCTTAATCCAAAATAACCGATACATGCAGAATCTGTGACAATAAATTTTATCCGTTCAAAAACAGTAAGGCTAACCATCAGGGTTTTTTGCAAAAAATTGAAAATATTTTATTGTCGAAATTTCAACCCAAAATGATTATAGGCAATGTAAATAACCTATTAAGGAAGAAATTAACGGCTATTTGCTTATGAAAAGCCCGATTATTGGCAACTTCGAATTTCGAAGTCCAGTTATATTATGTCATCGAACCTGGGTTACAGGCGAATGAAGCGACATATTGCAGCAATTTAAACGCTGATCTACTTAAAATAACATCCTTAATCCAAAATAACCGATACATGCAGAATATGTGACAATAAATTTTATCCGTTCAAAAACAGTAAGGCTAACCATCAGGGTTTTTTGCAAAAAATTGAAAATATTTTATTGTCGAAATTTCAACCCAAAATGATTATAGGCAATGTAAATAACCTATTAAGGAAGAAATTAACGGTTATTTGCTTATGAAAAGCCCGATTATTGGCAACTTCGAATTTCGAAGTCCAGTTATATTATGTCATCGAACCTGGGTTACAGGCGAATGAAGCGACATATTGCAGCAATTTAAACGCTGATCTACTTAAAATAACATCCTTAATCCAAAATAACCGATACATGCAGAATCTGTGACAATAAATTTTATCCGTTCAAAAACAGTAAGGCTAACCATCAGGGTTTTTTGCAAAAAATTGAAAATATTTTATTGTCGAAATTTCAACCCAAAATGATTATAGGCAATGTAAATAACCTATTAAGGAAGAAATTAACGGTTATTTGCTTATGAAAAGCCCGATTATTGGCAACTTCGAATTTCGAAATCCAGTTATATTATGTCATCGAACCTGGGTTATAGGCGAATGAAGCGACATATTGCAGCAATTTAAACGCTGATCTACTTAAAATAACATCCTTAATCCAAAATAACCGATACATGCAGAATCTGTGACAATAAATTTTATCCGTTCAAAAACAGTAAGGCTAACCATCAGGGTTTTTTGCAAAAAATTGAAAATATTTTATTGTCGAAATTTCAACCCAAAATGATTATAGGCAATGTAAATAACCTATTAAGGAAGAAATTAACGGTTATTTGCTTATGAAAAGCCCGATTATTGGAAACTTCGAATTTCGAAATCCAGTTATATTATGTCATCGAGCCTGGGTTACAGGCGAATGAAGCGACATATTGCAGCAATTTAAACGCTGATCAACTTAAAATAACATCCTTAATCCAAAATAACCGATACATGCAGAATCTGTGGCAATAAATTTTATCCGTTCAAAAACAGTAAGGCTAACCATCAGGGTTTTTTGCAAAAAATTGAAAATATTTTATTGTCGAAATTTCAACCCAAAATGATTATAGGCAATGTAAATAACCTATTAAGGAAGAAATTAACGGTTATTTGCTTATGAAAAGCCCGATTATTGGAAACTTCGAATTTCGAAATCCAGTTATATTATGTCATCGAGCCTGGGTTACAGGCGAATGAAGCGACATATTGCAGCAATTTAAACGCTGATCTACTTAAAATAACATCCTTAATCCAAAATAACCGATACATGCAGAATCTGTGACAATAACTTTTATCCGTTCAAAAACAGTAAGGCTAACCATCAGGGTTTTTTGCAAAAAATTGAAAATATTTTATTGTCGAAATTTCAACCCAAAATGATTATAGGCAATGTAAATAACCTATTAAGGAAGAAATTAACGGTTATTTGCTTATGAAAATCCCGATTATTGGCAACTTCGAATTTCGAAATCCAGTTATATTATGTCATCGAACCTGGGTTACAGGCGAATGAAGCGACATATTGCAGCAATTTAAACGCTGATCTACTTAAAATAACATCCTTAATCCAAAATAACCGATACATGCAGAATCTGTGACAATAAATTTTATCCGTTCAAAAACAGTAAGGCTAACCATCAGGGTTTTTTGCAAAAAATTGAAAATATTTTATTGTCGAAATTTCAACCCAAAATGATTATAGGCAATGTAAATAACCTATTAAGGAAGAAATTAACGGTTATTTGCTTATGAAAAGCCCGATTATTGGAAACTTCGAATTTCGAAATCCAGTTATATTATGTCATCGAGCCTGGGTTACAGGCGAATGAAGCGACATATTGCAGCAATTTAAACGCTGATCTACTTAAAATAACATCCTTAATCCAAAATAACCGATACATGCAGAATCTGTGGCAATAAATTTTATCCGTTCAAAAACAGTAAGGCTAACCATCAGGGTTTTTTGCAAAAAATTGAAAATATTTTATTGTCGAAATTTCAACCCAAAATGATTATAGGCAATGTAAATAACCTATTAAGGAAGAAATTAACGGTTATTTGCTTATGAAAAGCCCGATTATTGGAAACTTCGAATTTCGAAATCCAGTTATATTATGTCATCGAGCCTGGGTTACAGGCGAATGAAGCGACATATTGCAGCAATTTAAACGCTGATCTACTTAAAATAACATCCTTAATCCAAAATAACCGATACATGCAGAATCTGTGACAATAAATTTTATCCGTTCAAAAACAGTAAGGCTAACCATCAGGGTTTTTTGCAAAAAATTGAAAATATTTTATTGTCGAAATTTCAACCCAAAATGATTATAGGCAATGTAAATAACCTATTAAGGAAGAAATTAACGGCTATTTGCTTATGAAAAGCCCGATTATTGGCAACTTCGAATTTCGAAGTCCAGTTATATTATGTCATCGAACCTGGGTTACAGGCGAATGAAGCGACATATTGCAGCAATTTAAACGCTGATCTACTTAAAATAACATCCTTAATCCAAAATAACCGATACATGCAGAATATGTGACAATAAATTTTATCCGTTCAAAAACAGTAAGGCTAACCATCAGGGTTTTTTGCAAAAAATTGAAAATATTTTATTGTCGAAATTTCAACCCAAAATGATTATAGGCAATGTAAATAACCTATTAAGGAAGAAATTAACGGTTATTTGCTTATGAAAAGCCCGATTATTGGCAACTTCGAATTTCGAAGTCCAGTTATATTATGTCATCGAACCTGGGTTACAGGCGAATGAAGCGACATATTGCAGCAATTTAAACGCTGATCTACTTAAAATAACATCCTTAATCCAAAATAACCGATACATGCAGAATCTGTGACAATAAATTTTATCCGTTCAAAAACAGTAAGGCTAACCATCAGGGTTTTTTGCAAAAAATTGAAAATATTTTATTGTCGAAATTTCAACCCAAAATGATTATAGGCAATGTAAATAACCTATTAAGGAAGAAATTAACGGTTATTTGCTTATGAAAAGCCCGATTATTGGCAACTTCGAATTTCGAAATCCAGTTATATTATGTCATCGAACCTGGGTTATAGGCGAATGAAGCGACATATTGCAGCAATTTAAACGCTGATCTACTTAAAATAACATCCTTAATCCAAAATAACCGATACATGCAGAATCTGTGACAATAAATTTTATCCGTTCAAAAACAGTAAGGCTAACCATCAGGGTTTTTTGCAAAAAATTGAAAATATTTTATTGTCGAAATTTCAACCCAAAATGATTATAGGCAATGTAAATAACCTATTAAGGAAGAAATTAACGGTTATTTGCTTATGAAAAGCCCGATTATTGGAAACTTCGAATTTCGAAATCCAGTTATATTATGTCATCGAGCCTGGGTTACAGGCGAATGAAGCGACATATTGCAGCAATTTAAACGCTGATCAACTTAAAATAACATCCTTAATCCAAAATAACCGATACATGCAGAATCTGTGGCAATAAATTTTATCCGTTCAAAAACAGTAAGGCTAACCATCAGGGTTTTTTGCAAAAAATTGAAAATATTTTATTGTCGAAATTTCAACCCAAAATGATTATAGGCAATGTAAATAACCTATTAAGGAAGAAATTAACGGTTATTTGCTTATGAAAAGCCCGATTATTGGAAACTTCGAATTTCGAAATCCAGTTATATTATGTCATCGAGCCTGGGTTACAGGCGAATGAAGCGACATATTGCAGCAATTTAAACGCTGATCTACTTAAAATAACATCCTTAATCCAAAATAACCGATACATGCAGAATCTGTGACAATAACTTTTATCCGTTCAAAAACAGTAAGGCTAACCATCAGGGTTTTTTGCAAAAAATTGAAAATATTTTATTGTCGAAATTTCAACCCAAAATGATTATAGGCAATGTAAATAACCTATTAAGGAAGAAATTAACGGTTATTTGCTTATGAAAATCCCGATTATTGGCAACTTCGAATTTCGAAATCCAGTTATATTATGTCATCGAACCTGGGTTACAGGCGAATGAAGCGACATATTGCAGCAATTTAAACGCTGATCTACTTAAAATAACATCCTTAATCCAAAATAACCGATACATGCAGAATCTGTGACAATAAATTTTATCCGTTCAAAAACAGTAAGGCTAACCATCAGGGTTTTTTGCAAAAAATTGAAAATATTTTATTGTCGAAATTTCAACCCAAAATGATTATAGGCAATGTAAATAACCTATTAAGGAAGAAATTAACGGTTATTTGCTTATGAAAAGCCCGATTATTGGCAACTTCGAATTTCGAAGTCCAGTTATATTATGTCATCGAACCTGGGTTACAGGCGAATGAAGCGACATATTGCAGCAATTTAAACGCTGATCTACTTAAAATAACATCCTTAATCCAAAATAACCGATACATGCAGAATCTGTGACAATAAATTTTATCCGTTCAAAAACAGTAAGGCTAACCCATCAGGGTTTTTTGCAAAAAATTGAAAATATTTTATTGTCGAAATTTCAACCCAAAATGATTATAGGCAATGTAAATAACCTATTAAGGAAGAAATTAACGGTTATTTGCTTATGAAAAGCCCGATTATTGGCAACTTCGAATTTCGAAATCCAGTTATATTATGTCATCGAGCCTGGGTTACAGGCGAATGAAGCGACATATTGCAGCAATTTAAACGCTGATCTACTTAAAATAACATCCTTAATCCAAAATAACCGATACATGCAGAATCTGTGACAATAAATTTTATCCGTTCAAAAACAGTAAGGCTAACCATCAGGGTTTTTTGCAAAAAATTGAAAATATTTTATTGTCGAAATTTCAACCCAAAATGATTATAGGCAATGTAAATAACCTATTAAGGAAGAAATTAACGGTTATTTGCTTATGAAAAGCCCGATTATTGGAAACTTCGAATTTCGAAATCCAGTTATATTATGTCATCGAACCTGGGTTACAGGCGAATGAAGCGACAGATTGCAGCAATTTAAACGCTGATCTACTTAAAATAACATCCTTAATCCAAAATAACCGATACATGCAGAATCTGTGACAATAAATTTTATCCGTTCAAAAACAGTAAGGCTAACTAACCATCAGGGTTTTTTGCAAAAAATTGAAAATATTTTATTGTCGAAATTTCAACCCAAAATGATTATAGGCAATGTAAATAACCTATTAAGGAAGAAATTAACGGTTATTTGCTTATGAAAAGCCCGATTATTGGCAACTTCGAATTTCGAAATCCAGTTATATTATGTCATCGAACCTGGGTTACAGGCGAATGAAGCGACATATTGCAGCAATTTAAACGCTGATCTACTTAAAATAACATCCTTAATCCAAAATAACCGATACATGCAGAATCTGTGACAATAAATTTTATCCGTTCAAAAACGGTAAGGCTAACCATCAGGTTTTTTTGCAAAAAATTGAAAATATTTTATTGTCGAAATTTCAACCCAAAATGATTATAGGCAATGTAAATAACCTATTAAGGAAGAAATTAACGGTTATTTGCTTATGAAAAGCCCGATTATTGGCAACTTCGAATTTCGAAATCCAGTTATATTATGTCATCGAACCTGGGTTACAGGCGAATGAAGCGACAGATTGCAGCAATTTAAACGCTGATCTACTTAAAATAACATCCTTAATCCAAAATAACCGATACATGCAGAATCTGTGACAATAACTTTTATCCGTTCAAAAACAGTAAGGCTAACCATCAGGGTTTTTTGCAAAAAATTGAAAATATTTTATTGTCGAAATTTCAACCCAAAATGATTATAGGCAATGTAAATAACCTATTAAGGAAGAAATTAACGGTTATTTGCTTATGAAAAGCCCGATTATTGGCAACTTCGAATTTCGAAGTCCAGTTATATTATGTCATCGAACCTGGGTTACAGGCGAATGAAGCGACATATTGCAGCAATTTAAACGCTGATCTACTTAAAATAACATCCTTAATCCAAAATAACCGATACATGCAGAATCTGTGACAATAAATTTTATCCGTTCAAAAACAGTAAGGCTAACCATCAGGGTTTTTTGCAAAAAATTGAAAATATTTTATTGTCGAAATTTCAACCCAAAATGATTATAGGCAATGTAAATAACCTATTAAGGAAGAAATTAACGGTTATTTGCTTATGAAAAGCCCGATTATTGGCAACTTCGAATTTCGAAATCCAGTTATATTATGTCATCGAACCTGGGTTATAGGCGAATGAAGCGACATATTGCAGCAATTTAAACGCTGATCTACTTAAAATAACATCCTTAATCCAAAATAACCGATACATGCAGAATCTGTGACAATAAATTTTATCCGTTCAAAAACAGTAAGGCTAACCATCAGGGTTTTTTGCAAAAAATTGAAAATATTTTATTGTCGAAATTTCAACCCAAAATGATTATAGGCAATGTAAATAACCTATTAAGGAAGAAATTAACGGTTATTTGCTTATGAAAAGCCCGATTATTGGAAACTTCGAATTTCGAAATCCAGTTATATTATGTCATCGAGCCTGGGTTACAGGCGAATGAAGCGACATATTGCAGCAATTTAAACGCTGATCTACTTAAAATAACATCCTTAATCCAAAATAACCGATACATGCAGAATCTGTGGCAATAAATTTTATCCGTTCAAAAACAGTAAGGCTAACCATCAGGGTTTTTGCAAAAAATTGAAAATATTTTATTGTCGAAATTTCAACCCAAAATGATTATAGGCAATGTAAATAACCTATTAAGGAATAAATTAACGGTTATTTGCTTATGAAAAGCCCGATTATTGGAAACTTCGAATTTCGAAATCCAGTTATATTATGTCATCGAGCCTGGGTTACAGGCGAATGAAGCGACATATTGCAGCAATTTAAACGCTGATCTACTTAAAATAACATCCTTAATCCAAAATAACCGATACATGCAGAATCTGTGACAATAAATTTTATCCGTTCAAAAACAGTAAGGCTAACCATCAGGGTTTTTTGCAAAAAATTGAAAATATTTTATTGTCGAAATTTCAACCCAAAATGATTATAGGCAATGTAAATAACCTATTAAGGAAGAAATTAACGGTTATTTGCTTATGAAAAGCCCGATTATTGGCAACTTCGAATTTCGAAGTCCAGTTATATTATGTCATCGAACCTGGGTTACAGGCGAATGAAGCGACATATTGCAGCAATTTAAACGCTGATCTACTTAAAATAACATCCTTAATCCAAAATAACCGATACATGCAGAATCTGTGACAATAAATTTTATCCGTTCAAAAACAGTAAGGCTAACCATCAGGGTTTTTTGCAAAAAATTGAAAATATTTTATTGTCGAAATTTCAACCCAAAATGATTATAGGCAATGTAAATAACCTATTAAGGAAGAAATTAACGGTTATTTGCTTATGAAAAGCCCGATTATTGGCAACTTCGAATTTCGAAATCCAGTTATATTATGTCATCGAACCTGGGTTATAGGCGAATGAAGCGACATATTGCAGCAATTTAAACGCTGATCTACTTAAAATAACATCCTTAATCCAAAATAACCGATACATGCAGAATCTGTGACAATAAATTTTATCCGTTCAAAAACAGTAAGGCTAACCATCAGGGTTTTTTGCAAAAAATTGAAAATATTTTATTGTCGAAATTTCAACCCAAAATGATTATAGGCAATGTAAATAACCTATTAAGGAAGAAATTAACGGTTATTTGCTTATGAAAAGCCCGATTATTGGAAACTTCGAATTTCGAAATCCAGTTATATTATGTCATCGAGCCTGGGTTACAGGCGAATGAAGCGACATATTGCAGCAATTTAAACGCTGATCTACTTAAAATAACATCCTTAATCCAAAATAACCGATACATGCAGAATCTGTGACAATAACTTTTATCCGTTCAAAAACAGTAAGGCTAACCATCAGGGTTTTTTGCAAAAAATTGAAAATATTTTATTGTCGAAATTTCAACCCAAAATGATTATAGGCAATGTAAATAACCTATTAAGGAAGAAATTAACGGTTATTTGCTTATGAAAATCCCGATTATTGGCAACTTCGAATTTCGAAATCCAGTTATATTATGTCATCGAACCTGGGTTACAGGCGAATGAAGCGACATATTGCAGCAATTTAAACGCTGATCTACTTAAAATAACATCCTTAATCCAAAATAACCGATACATGCAGAATCTGTGACAATAAATTTTATCCGTTCAAAAACAGTAAGGCTAACCATCAGGGTTTTTTGCAAAAAATTGAAAATATTTTATTGTCGAAATTTCAACCCAAAATGATTATAGGCAATGTAAATAACCTATTAAGGAAGAAATTAACGGTTATTTGCTTATGAAAAGCCCGATTATTGGAAACTTCGAATTTCGAAATCCAGTTATATTATGTCATCGAGCCTGGGTTATAGGCGAATGAAGCGACATATTGCAGCAATTTAAACGCTGATCTACTTAAAATAACATCCTTAATCCAAAATAACCGATACATGCAGAATCTGTGACAATAAATTTTATCCGTTCAAAAACAGTAAGGCTAACCATCAGGGTTTTTTGCAAAAAATTGAAAATATTTTATTGTCGAAATTTCAACCCAAAATGATTATAGGCAATGTAAATAACCTATTAAGGAAGAAATTAACGGTTATTTGCTTATGAAAAGCCCGATTATTGGAAACTTCGAATTTCGAAATCCAGTTATATTATGTCATCGAACCTGGGTTATAGGCGAATGAAGCGACATATTGCAGCAATTTAAACGCTGATCTACTTAAAATAACATCCTTAATCCAAAATAACCGATACATGCAGAATCTGTGACAATAAATTTTATCCGTTCAAAAACAGTAAGGCTAACCATCAGGGTTTTTTGCAAAAAATTGAAAATATTTTATTGTCGAAATTTCAACCCAAAATGATTATAGGCAATGTAAATAACCTATTAAGGAAGAAATTAACGGTTATTTGCTTATGAAAATCCCGATTATTGGCAACTTCGAATTTCGAAGTCCAGTTATATTATGTCATCGAACCTGGGTTACAGGCGAATGAAGCGACATATTGCAGCAATTTAAACGCTGATCTACTTAAAATAACATCCTTAATCCAAAATAACCGATACATGCAGAATCTGTGACAATAAATTTTATCCGTTCAAAAACAGTAAGGCTAACCATCAGGGTTTTTTGCAAAAAATTGAAAATATTTTATTGTCGAAATTTCAACCCAAAATGATTATAGGCAATGTAAATAACCTATTAAGGAAGAAATTAACGGTTATTTGCTTATGAAAAGCCCGATTATTGGCAACTTCGAATTTCGAAATCCAGTTATATTATGTCATCGAACCTGGGTTATAGGCGAATGAAGCGACATATTGCAGCAATTTAAACGCTGATCTACTTAAAATAACATCCTTAATCCAAAATAACCGATACATGCAGAATCTGTGACAATAAATTTTATCCGTTCAAAAACAGTAAGGCTAACCATCAGGGTTTTTTGCAAAAAATTGAAAATATTTTATTGTCGAAATTTCAACCCAAAATGATTATAGGCAATGTAAATAACCTATTAAGGAAGAAATTAACGGTTATTTGCTTATGAAAAGCCCGATTATTGGCAACTTCGAATTTCGAAATCCAGTTATATTATGTCATCGAACCTGGGTTACAGGCGAATGAAGCGACAGATTGCAGCAATTTAAACGCTGATCTACTTAAAATAACATCCTTAATCCAAAATAACCGATACATGCAGAATCTGTGACAATAATTTTTATCCGTTCAAAAACAGTAAGGCTAACCATCAGGGTTTTTTGCAAAAAATTGAAAATATTTTATTGTCGAAATTTCAACCCAAAATGATTATAGGCAATGTAAATAACCTATTAAGGAAGAAATTAACGGTTATTTGCTTATGAAAAGCCCGATTATTGGCAACTTCGAATTTCGAAGTCCAGTTATATTATGTCATCGAACCTGGGTTACAGGCGAATGAAGCGACATATTGCAGCAATTTAAACGCTGATCTACTTAAAATAACATCCTTAATCCAAAATAACCGATACATGCAGAATCTGTGACAATAAATTTTATCCGTTCAAAAACAGTAAGGCTAACCATCAGGGTTTTTTGCAAAAAATTGAAAATATTTTATTGTCGAAATTTCAACCCAAAATGATTATAGGCAATGTAAATAACCTATTAAGGAAGAAATTAACGGTTATTTGCTTATGAAAAGCCCGATTATTGGCAACTTCGAATTTCGAAATCCAGTTATATTATGTCATCGAACCTGGGTTATAGGCGAATGAAGCGACATATTGCAGCAATTTAAACGCTGATCTACTTAAAATAACATCCTTAATCCAAAATAACCGATACATGCAGAATCTGTGACAATAAATTTTATCCGTTCAAAAACAGTAAGGCTAACCATCAGGGTTTTTTGCAAAAAATTGAAAATATTTTATTGTCGAAATTTCAACCCAAAATGATTATAGGCAATGTAAATAACCTATTAAGGAAGAAATTAACGGTTATTTGCTTATGAAAAGCCCGATTATTGGAAACTTCGAATTTCGAAATCCAGTTATATTATGTCATCGAGCCTGGGTTACAGGCGAATGAAGCGACATATTGCAGCAATTTAAACGCTGATCTACTTAAAATAACATCCTTAATCCAAAATAACCGATACATGCAGAATCTGTGGCAATAAATTTTATCCGTTCAAAAACAGTAAGGCTAACCATCAGGGTTTTTTGCAAAAAATTGAAAATATTTTATTGTCGAAATTTCAACCCAAAATGATTATAGGCAATGTAAATAACCTATTAAGGAAGAAATTAACGGTTATTTGCTTATGAAAAGCCCGATTATTGGAAACTTCGAATTTCGAAATCCAGTTATATTATGTCATCGAGCCTGGGTTACAGGCGAATGAAGCGACATATTGCAGCAATTTAAACGCTGATCTACTTAAAATAACATCCTTAATCCAAAATAACCGATACATGCAGAATCTGTGACAATAACTTTTATCCGTTCAAAAACAGTAAGGCTAACCATCAGGGTTTTTTGCAAAAAATTGAAAATATTTTATTGTCGAAATTTCAACCCAAAATGATTATAGGCAATGTAAATAACCTATTAAGGAAGAAATTAACGGTTATTTGCTTATGAAAATCCCGATTATTGGCAACTTCGAATTTCGAAATCCAGTTATATTATGTCATCGAACCTGGGTTACAGGCGAATGAAGCGACATATTGTAGCAATTTAAACGCTGATCTACTTAAAATAACATCCTTAATCCAAAATAACCGATACATGCAGAATCTGTGACAATAAATTTTATCCGTTCAAAAACAGTAAGGCTAACCATCAGGGTTTTTTGCAAAAAATTGAAAATATTTTATTGTCGAAATTTCAACCCAAAATGATTATAGGCAATGTAAATAACCTATTAAGGAAGAAATTAACGGCTATTTGCTTATGAAAAGCCCGATTATTGGCAACTTCGAATTTCGAAGTCCAGTTATATTATGTCATCGAACCTGGGTTATAGGCGAATGAAGCGACATATTGCAGCAATTTAAACGCTGATCTACTTAAAATAACATCCTTAATCCAAAATAACCGATACATGCAGAATCTGTGACAATAAATTTTATCCGTTCAAAAACAGTAAGGCTAACCATCAGGGTTTTTTGCAAAAAATTGAAAATATTTTATTGTCGAAATTTCAACCCAAAATGATTATAGGCAATGTAAATAACCTATTAAGGAAGAAATTAACGGTTATTTGCTTATGAAAAGCCCGATTATTGGCAACTTCGAATTTCGAAATCCAGTTATATTATGTCATCGAACCTGGGTTACAGGCGAATGAAGCGACAGATTGCAGCAATTTAAACGCTGATCTACTTAAAATAACATCCTTAATCCAAAATAACCGATACATGCAGAATCTGTGACAATAACTTTTATCCGTTCAAAAACAGTAAGGCTAACCATCAGGGTTTTTTGCAAAAAATTGAAAATATTTTATTGTCGAAATTTCAACCCAAAATGATTATAGGCAATGTAAATAACCTATTAAGGAAGAAATTAACGGTTATTTGCTTATGAAAAGCCCGATTATTGGCAACTTCGAATTTCGAAATCCAGTTATATTATGTCATCGAACCTGGGTTATAGGCGAATGAAGCGACATATTGCAGCAATTTAAACGCTGATCTACTTAAAATAACATCCTTAATCCAAAATAACCGATACATGCAGAATCTGTGACAATAAATTTTATCCGTTCAAAAACAGTAAGGCTAACCATCAGGGTTTTTTGCAAAAAATTGAAAATATTTTATTGTCGAAATTTCAACCCAAAATGATTATAGGCAATGTAAATAACCTATTAAGGAAGAAATTAACGGTTATTTGCTTATGAAAAGCCCGATTATTGGAAACTTCGAATTTCGAAATCCAGTTATATTATGTCATCGAGCCTGGGTTACAGGCGAATGAAGCGACATATTGCAGCAATTTAAACGCTGATCTACTTAAAATAACATCCTTAATCCAAAATAACCGATACATGCAGAATCTGTGACAATAAATTTTATCCGTTCAAAAACAGTAAGGCTAACCATCAGGGTTTTTTGCAAAAAATTGAAAATATTTTATTGTCGAAATTTCAACCCAAAATGATTATAGGCAATGTAAATAACCTATTAAGGAAGAAATTAACGGTTATTTGCTTATGAAAAGCCCGATTATTGGCAACTTCGAATTTCGAAATCCAGTTATATTATGTCATCGAACCTGGGTTATAGGCGAATGAAGCGACATATTGCAGCAATTTAAACGCTGATCTACTTAAAATAACATCCTTAATCCAAAATAACCGATACATGCAGAATCTGTGACAATAAATTTTATCCGTTCAAAAACAGTAAGGCTAACCATCAGGGTTTTTTGCAAAAAATTGAAAATATTTTATTGTCGAAATTTCAACCCAAAATGATTATAGGCAATGTAAATAACCTATTAAGGAAGAAATTAACGGTTATTTGCTTATGAAAAGCCCGATTATTGGCAACTTCGAATTTCGAAATCCAGTTATATTATGTCATCGAACCTGGGTTACAGGCGAATGAAGCGACAGATTGCAGCAATTTAAACGCTGATCTACTTAAAATAACATCCTTAATCCAAAATAACCGATACATGCAGAATCTGTGACAATAACTTTTATCCGTTCAAAAACAGTAAGGCTAACCATCAGGGTTTTTTGCAAAAAATTGAAAATATTTTATTGTCGAAATTTCAACCCAAAATGATTATAGGCAATGTAAATAACCTATTAAGGAAGAAATTAACGGTTATTTGCTTATGAAAAGCCCGATTATTGGCAACTTCGAATTTCGAAATCCAGTTATATTATGTCATCGAACCTGGGTTACAGGCGAATGAAGCGACAGATTGCAGCAATTTAAACGCTGATCTACTTAAAATAACATCCTTAATCCAAAATAACCGATACATGCAGAATCTGTGACAATAACTTTTATCCGTTCAAAAACAGTAAGGCTAACCATCAGGGTTTTTTGCAAAAAATTGAAAATATTTTATTGTCGAAATTTCAACCCAAAATGATTATAGGCAATGTAAATAACCTATTAAGGAAGAAATTAACGGTTATTTGCTTATGAAAAGCCCGATTATTGGCAACTTCGAATTTCGAAGTCCAGTTATATTATGTCATCGAACCTGGGTTACAGGCGAATGAAGCGACATATTGCAGCAATTTAAACGCTGATCTACTTAAAATAACATCCTTAATCCAAAATAACCGATACATGCAGAATCTGTGACAATAAATTTTATCCGTTCAAAAACAGTAAGGCTAACCATCAGGGTTTTTTGCAAAAAATTGAAAATATTTTATTGTCGAAATTTCAACCCAAAATGATTATAGGCAATGTAAATAACCTATTAAGGAAGAAATTAACGGTTATTTGCTTATGAAAAGCCCGATTATTGGCAACTTCGAATTTCGAAATCCAGTTATATTATGTCATCGAACCTGGGTTATAGGCGAATGAAGCGACATATTGCAGCAATTTAAACGCTGATCTACTTAAAATAACATCCTTAATCCAAAATAACCGATACATGCAGAATCTGTGACAATAACTTTTATCCGTTCAAAAACAGTAAGGCTAACCATCAGGGTTTTTTGCAAAAAATTGAAAATATTTTATTGTCGAAATTTCAACCCAAAATGATTATAGGCAATGTAAATAACCTATTAAGGAAGAAATTAACGGTTATTTGCTTATGAAAAGCCCGATTATTGGCAACTTCGAATTTCGAAATCCAGTTATATTATGTCATCGAACCTGGGTTACAGGCGAATGAAGCGACAGATTGCAGCAATTTAAACGCTGATCTACTTAAAATAACATCCTTAATCCAAAATAACCGATACATGCAGAATCTGTGACAATAACTTTTATCCGTTCAAAAACAGTAAGGCTAACCATCAGGGTTTTTTGCAAAAAATTGAAAATATTTTATTGTCGAAATTTCAACCCAAAATGATTATAGGCAATGTAAATAACCTATTAAGGAAGAAATTAACGGTTATTTGCTTATGAAAAGCCCGATTATTGGAAACTTCGAATTTCGAAATCCAGTTATATTATGTCATCGAGCCTGGGTTACAGGCGAATGAAGCGACATATTGCAGCAATTTAAACGCTGATCTACTTAAAATAACATCCTTAATCCAAAATAACCGATACATGCAGAATCTGTGACAATAACTTTTATCCGTTCAAAAACAGTAAGGCTAACCATCAGGGTTTTTTGCAAAAAATTGAAAATATTTTATTGTCGAAATTTCAACCCAAAATGATTATAGGCAATGTAAATAACCTATTAAGGAAGAAATTAACGGTTATTTGCTTATGAAAATCCCGATTATTGGCAACTTCGAATTTCGAAATCCAGTTATATTATGTCATCGAACCTGGGTTACAGGCGAATGAAGCGACATATTGCAGCAATTTAAACGCTGATCTACTTAAAATAACATCCTTAATCCAAAATAACCGATACATGCAGAATCTGTGACAATAAATTTTATCCGTTCAAAAACAGTAAGGCTAACCATCAGGGTTTTTTGCAAAAAATTGAAAATATTTTATTGTCGAAATTTCAACCCAAAATGATTATAGGCAATGTAAATAACCTATTAAGGAAGAAATTAACGGTTATTTGCTTATGAAAAGCCCGATTATTGGAAACTTCGAATTTCGAAATCCAGTTATATTATGTCATCGAGCCTGGGTTACAGGCGAATGAAGCGACATATTGCAGCAATTTAAACGCTGATCTACTTAAAATAACATCCTTAATCCAAAATAACCGATACATGCAGAATCTGTGGCAATAAATTTTATCCGTTCAAAAACAGTAAGGCTAACCATCAGGGTTTTTTGCAAAAAATTGAAAATATTTTATTGTCGAAATTTCAACCCAAAATGATTATAGGCAATGTAAATAACCTATTAAGGAAGAAATTAACGGTTATTTGCTTATGAAAAGCCCGATTATTGGAAACTTCGAATTTCGAAATCCAGTTATATTATGTCATCGAGCCTGGGTTACAGGCGAATGAAGCGACATATTGCAGCAATTTAAACGCTGATCTACTTAAAATAACATCCTTAATCCAAAATAACCGATACATGCAGAATCTGTGACAATAAATTTTATCCGTTCAAAAACAGTAAGGCTAACCATCAGGGTTTTTTGCAAAAAATTGAAAATATTTTATTGTCGAAATTTCAACCCAAAATGATTATAGGCAATGTAAATAACCTATTAAGGAAGAAATTAACGGCTATTTGCTTATGAAAAGCCCGATTATTGGCAACTTCGAATTTCGAAGTCCAGTTATATTATGTCATCGAACCTGGGTTACAGGCGAATGAAGCGACATATTGCAGCAATTTAAACGCTGATCTACTTAAAATAACATCCTTAATCCAAAATAACCGATACATGCAGAATATGTGACAATAAATTTTATCCGTTCAAAAACAGTAAGGCTAACCATCAGGGTTTTTTGCAAAAAATTGAAAATATTTTATTGTCGAAATTTCAACCCAAAATGATTATAGGCAATGTAAATAACCTATTAAGGAAGAAATTAACGGTTATTTGCTTATGAAAAGCCCGATTATTGGCAACTTCGAATTTCGAAGTCCAGTTATATTATGTCATCGAACCTGGGTTACAGGCGAATGAAGCGACATATTGCAGCAATTTAAACGCTGATCTACTTAAAATAACATCCTTAATCCAAAATAACCGATACATGCAGAATCTGTGACAATAAATTTTATCCGTTCAAAAACAGTAAGGCTAACCATCAGGGTTTTTTGCAAAAAATTGAAAATATTTTATTGTCGAAATTTCAACCCAAAATGATTATAGGCAATGTAAATAACCTATTAAGGAAGAAATTAACGGTTATTTGCTTATGAAAAGCCCGATTATTGGCAACTTCGAATTTCGAAATCCAGTTATATTATGTCATCGAACCTGGGTTATAGGCGAATGAAGCGACATATTGCAGCAATTTAAACGCTGATCTACTTAAAATAACATCCTTAATCCAAAATAACCGATACATGCAGAATCTGTGACAATAAATTTTATCCGTTCAAAAACAGTAAGGCTAACCATCAGGGTTTTTTGCAAAAAATTGAAAATATTTTATTGTCGAAATTTCAACCCAAAATGATTATAGGCAATGTAAATAACCTATTAAGGAAGAAATTAACGGTTATTTGCTTATGAAAAGCCCGATTATTGGAAACTTCGAATTTCGAAATCCAGTTATATTATGTCATCGAGCCTGGGTTACAGGCGAATGAAGCGACATATTGCAGCAATTTAAACGCTGATCAACTTAAAATAACATCCTTAATCCAAAATAACCGATACATGCAGAATCTGTGGCAATAAATTTTATCCGTTCAAAAACAGTAAGGCTAACCATCAGGGTTTTTTGCAAAAAATTGAAAATATTTTATTGTCGAAATTTCAACCCAAAATGATTATAGGCAATGTAAATAACCTATTAAGGAAGAAATTAACGGTTATTTGCTTATGAAAAGCCCGATTATTGGAAACTTCGAATTTCGAAATCCAGTTATATTATGTCATCGAGCCTGGGTTACAGGCGAATGAAGCGACATATTGCAGCAATTTAAACGCTGATCTACTTAAAATAACATCCTTAATCCAAAATAACCGATACATGCAGAATCTGTGACAATAACTTTTATCCGTTCAAAAACAGTAAGGCTAACCATCAGGGTTTTTTGCAAAAAATTGAAAATATTTTATTGTCGAAATTTCAACCCAAAATGATTATAGGCAATGTAAATAACCTATTAAGGAAGAAATTAACGGTTATTTGCTTATGAAAATCCCGATTATTGGCAACTTCGAATTTCGAAATCCAGTTATATTATGTCATCGAACCTGGGTTACAGGCGAATGAAGCGACATATTGCAGCAATTTAAACGCTGATCTACTTAAAATAACATCCTTAATCCAAAATAACCGATACATGCAGAATCTGTGACAATAAATTTTATCCGTTCAAAAACAGTAAGGCTAACCATCAGGGTTTTTTGCAAAAAATTGAAAATATTTTATTGTCGAAATTTCAACCCAAAATGATTATAGGCAATGTAAATAACCTATTAAGGAAGAAATTAACGGTTATTTGCTTATGAAAAGCCCGATTATTGGCAACTTCGAATTTCGAAGTCCAGTTATATTATGTCATCGAACCTGGGTTACAGGCGAATGAAGCGACATATTGCAGCAATTTAAACGCTGATCTACTTAAAATAACATCCTTAATCCAAAATAACCGATACATGCAGAATCTGTGACAATAAATTTTATCCGTTCAAAAACAGTAAGGCTAACCCATCAGGGTTTTTTGCAAAAAATTGAAAATATTTTATTGTCGAAATTTCAACCCAAAATGATTATAGGCAATGTAAATAACCTATTAAGGAAGAAATTAACGGTTATTTGCTTATGAAAAGCCCGATTATTGGCAACTTCGAATTTCGAAATCCAGTTATATTATGTCATCGAGCCTGGGTTACAGGCGAATGAAGCGACATATTGCAGCAATTTAAACGCTGATCTACTTAAAATAACATCCTTAATCCAAAATAACCGATACATGCAGAATCTGTGACAATAAATTTTATCCGTTCAAAAACAGTAAGGCTAACCATCAGGGTTTTTTGCAAAAAATTGAAAATATTTTATTGTCGAAATTTCAACCCAAAATGATTATAGGCAATGTAAATAACCTATTAAGGAAGAAATTAACGGTTATTTGCTTATGAAAAGCCCGATTATTGGAAACTTCGAATTTCGAAATCCAGTTATATTATGTCATCGAACCTGGGTTACAGGCGAATGAAGCGACAGATTGCAGCAATTTAAACGCTGATCTACTTAAAATAACATCCTTAATCCAAAATAACCGATACATGCAGAATCTGTGACAATAAATTTTATCCGTTCAAAAACAGTAAGGCTAACTAACCATCAGGGTTTTTTGCAAAAAATTGAAAATATTTTATTGTCGAAATTTCAACCCAAAATGATTATAGGCAATGTAAATAACCTATTAAGGAAGAAATTAACGGTTATTTGCTTATGAAAAGCCCGATTATTGGCAACTTCGAATTTCGAAATCCAGTTATATTATGTCATCGAGCCTGGGTTACAGGCGAATGAAGCGACATATTGCAGCAATTTAAACGCTGATCTACTTAAAATAACATCCTTAATCCAAAATAACCGATACATGCAGAATCTGTGACAATAAATTTTATCCGTTCAAAAACGGTAAGGCTAACCATCAGGTTTTTTTGCAAAAAATTGAAAATATTTTATTGTCGAAATTTCAACCCAAAATGATTATAGGCAATGTAAATAACCTATTAAGGAAGAAATTAACGGTTATTTGCTTATGAAAAGCCCGATTATTGGCAACTTCGAATTTCGAAATCCAGTTATATTATGTCATCGAACCTGGGTTACAGGCGAATGAAGCGACAGATTGCAGCAATTTAAACGCTGATCTACTTAAAATAACATCCTTAATCCAAAATAACCGATACATGCAGAATCTGTGACAATAACTTTTATCCGTTCAAAAACAGTAAGGCTAACCATCAGGGTTTTTTGCAAAAAATTGAAAATATTTTATTGTCGAAATTTCAACCCAAAATGATTATAGGCAATGTAAATAACCTATTAAGGAAGAAATTAACGGTTATTTGCTTATGAAAAGCCCGATTATTGGCAACTTCGAATTTCGAAGTCCAGTTATATTATGTCATCGAACCTGGGTTACAGGCGAATGAAGCGACATATTGCAGCAATTTAAACGCTGATCTACTTAAAATAACATCCTTAATCCAAAATAACCGATACATGCAGAATCTGTGACAATAAATTTTATCCGTTCAAAAACAGTAAGGCTAACCATCAGGGTTTTTTGCAAAAAATTGAAAATATTTTATTGTCGAAATTTCAACCCAAAATGATTATAGGCAATGTAAATAACCTATTAAGGAAGAAATTAACGGTTATTTGCTTATGAAAAGCCCGATTATTGGCAACTTCGAATTTCGAAATCCAGTTATATTATGTCATCGAACCTGGGTTATAGGCGAATGAAGCGACATATTGCAGCAATTTAAACGCTGATCTACTTAAAATAACATCCTTAATCCAAAATAACCGATACATGCAGAATCTGTGACAATAAATTTTATCCGTTCAAAAACAGTAAGGCTAACCATCAGGGTTTTTTGCAAAAAATTGAAAATATTTTATTGTCGAAATTTCAACCCAAAATGATTATAGGCAATGTAAATAACCTATTAAGGAAGAAATTAACGGTTATTTGCTTATGAAAAGCCCGATTATTGGAAACTTCGAATTTCGAAATCCAGTTATATTATGTCATCGAGCCTGGGTTACAGGCGAATGAAGCGACATATTGCAGCAATTTAAACGCTGATCTACTTAAAATAACATCCTTAATCCAAAATAACCGATACATGCAGAATCTGTGGCAATAAATTTTATCCGTTCAAAAACAGTAAGGCTAACCATCAGGGTTTTTGCAAAAAATTGAAAATATTTTATTGTCGAAATTTCAACCCAAAATGATTATAGGCAATGTAAATAACCTATTAAGGAATAAATTAACGGTTATTTGCTTATGAAAAGCCCGATTATTGGAAACTTCGAATTTCGAAATCCAGTTATATTATGTCATCGAGCCTGGGTTACAGGCGAATGAAGCGACATATTGCAGCAATTTAAACGCTGATCTACTTAAAATAACATCCTTAATCCAAAATAACCGATACATGCAGAATCTGTGACAATAAATTTTATCCGTTCAAAAACAGTAAGGCTAACCATCAGGGTTTTTTGCAAAAAATTGAAAATATTTTATTGTCGAAATTTCAACCCAAAATGATTATAGGCAATGTAAATAACCTATTAAGGAAGAAATTAACGGTTATTTGCTTATGAAAAGCCCGATTATTGGCAACTTCGAATTTCGAAATCCAGTTATATTATGTCATCGAACCTGGGTTACAGGCGAATGAAGCGACAGATTGCAGCAATTTAAACGCTGATCTACTTAAAATAACATCCTTAATCCAAAATAACCGATACATGCAGAATCTGTGACAATAACTTTTATCCGTTCAAAAACAGTAAGGCTAACCATCAGGGTTTTTTGCAAAAAATTGAAAATATTTTATTGTCGAAATTTCAACCCAAAATGATTATAGGCAATGTAAATAACCTATTAAGGAAGAAATTAACGGTTATTTGCTTATGAAAAGCCCGATTATTGGCAACTTCGAATTTCGAAGTCCAGTTATATTATGTCATCGAACCTGGGTTACAGGCGAATGAAGCGACATATTGCAGCAATTTAAACGCTGATCTACTTAAAATAACATCCTTAATCCAAAATAACCGATACATGCAGAATCTGTGACAATAAATTTTATCCGTTCAAAAACAGTAAGGCTAACCATCAGGGTTTTTTGCAAAAAATTGAAAATATTTTATTGTCGAAATTTCAACCCAAAATGATTATAGGCAATGTAAATAACCTATTAAGGAAGAAATTAACGGTTATTTGCTTATGAAAAGCCCGATTATTGGCAACTTCGAATTTCGAAATCCAGTTATATTATGTCATCGAACCTGGGTTATAGGCGAATGAAGCGACATATTGCAGCAATTTAAACGCTGATCTACTTAAAATAACATCCTTAATCCAAAATAACCGATACATGCAGAATCTGTGACAATAAATTTTATCCGTTCAAAAACAGTAAGGCTAACCATCAGGGTTTTTTGCAAAAAATTGAAAATATTTTATTGTCGAAATTTCAACCCAAAATGATTATAGGCAATGTAAATAACCTATTAAGGAAGAAATTAACGGTTATTTGCTTATGAAAAGCCCGATTATTGGAAACTTCGAATTTCGAAATCCAGTTATATTATGTCATCGAGCCTGGGTTACAGGCGAATGAAGCGACATATTGCAGCAATTTAAACGCTGATCTACTTAAAATAACATCCTTAATCCAAAATAACCGATACATGCAGAATCTGTGACAATAACTTTTATCCGTTCAAAAACAGTAAGGCTAACTAACCATCAGGGTTTTTTGCAAAAAATTGAAAATATTTTATTGTCGAAATTTCAACCCAAAATGATTATAGGCAATGTAAATAACCTATTAAGGAAGAAATTAACGGTTATTTGCTTATGAAAATCCCGATTATTGGCAACTTCGAATTTCGAAATCCAGTTATATTATGTCATCGAACCTGGGTTACAGGCGAATGAAGCGACATATTGCAGCAATTTAAACGCTGATCTACTTAAAATAACATCCTTAATCCAAAATAACCGATACATGCAGAATCTGTGACAATAAATTTTATCCGTTCAAAAACAGTAAGGCTAACCATCAGGGTTTTTTGCAAAAAATTGAAAATATTTTATTGTCGAAATTTCAACCCAAAATGATTATAGGCAATGTAAATAACCTATTAAGGAAGAAATTAACGGTTATTTGCTTATGAAAAGCCCGATTATTGGAAACTTCGAATTTCGAAATCCAGTTATATTATGTCATCGAGCCTGGGTTATAGGCGAATGAAGCGACATATTGCAGCAATTTAAACGCTGATCTACTTAAAATAACATCCTTAATCCAAAATAACCGATACATGCAGAATCTGTGACAATAAATTTTATCCGTTCAAAAACAGTAAGGCTAACCATCAGGGTTTTTTGCAAAAAATTGAAAATATTTTATTGTCGAAATTTCAACCCAAAATGATTATAGGCAATGTAAATAACCTATTAAGGAAGAAATTAACGGTTATTTGCTTATGAAAAGCCCGATTATTGGAAACTTCGAATTTCGAAATCCAGTTATATTATGTCATCGAACCTGGGTTATAGGCGAATGAAGCGACATATTGCAGCAATTTAAACGCTGATCTACTTAAAATAACATCCTTAATCCAAAATAACCGATACATGCAGAATCTGTGACAATAAATTTTATCCGTTCAAAAACAGTAAGGCTAACCATCAGGGTTTTTTGCAAAAAATTGAAAATATTTTATTGTCGAAATTTCAACCCAAAATGATTATAGGCAATGTAAATAACCTATTAAGGAAGAAATTAACGGTTATTTGCTTATGAAAATCCCGATTATTGGCAACTTCGAATTTCGAAGTCCAGTTATATTATGTCATCGAACCTGGGTTACAGGCGAATGAAGCGACATATTGCAGCAATTTAAACGCTGATCTACTTAAAATAACATCCTTAATCCAAAATAACCGATACATGCAGAATCTGTGACAATAAATTTTATCCGTTCAAAAACAGTAAGGCTAACCATCAGGGTTTTTTGCAAAAAATTGAAAATATTTTATTGTCGAAATTTCAACCCAAAATGATTATAGGCAATGTAAATAACCTATTAAGGAAGAAATTAACGGTTATTTGCTTATGAAAAGCCCGATTATTGGCAACTTCGAATTTCGAAATCCAGTTATATTATGTCATCGAACCTGGGTTATAGGCGAATGAAGCGACATATTGCAGCAATTTAAACGCTGATCTACTTAAAATAACATCCTTAATCCAAAATAACCGATACATGCAGAATCTGTGACAATAAATTTTATCCGTTCAAAAACAGTAAGGCTAACCATCAGGGTTTTTTGCAAAAAATTGAAAATATTTTATTGTCGAAATTTCAACCCAAAATGATTATAGGCAATGTAAATAACCTATTAAGGAAGAAATTAACGGTTATTTGCTTATGAAAAGCCCGATTATTGGCAACTTCGAATTTCGAAATCCAGTTATATTATGTCATCGAACCTGGGTTACAGGCGAATGAAGCGACAGATTGCAGCAATTTAAACGCTGATCTACTTAAAATAACATCCTTAATCCAAAATAACCGATACATGCAGAATCTGTGACAATAATTTTTATCCGTTCAAAAACAGTAAGGCTAACCATCAGGGTTTTTTGCAAAAAATTGAAAATATTTTATTGTCGAAATTTCAACCCAAAATGATTATAGGCAATGTAAATAACCTATTAAGGAAGAAATTAACGGTTATTTGCTTATGAAAAGCCCGATTATTGGCAACTTCGAATTTCGAAGTCCAGTTATATTATGTCATCGAACCTGGGTTACAGGCGAATGAAGCGACATATTGCAGCAATTTAAACGCTGATCTACTTAAAATAACATCCTTAATCCAAAATAACCGATACATGCAGAATCTGTGACAATAAATTTTATCCGTTCAAAAACAGTAAGGCTAACCATCAGGGTTTTTTGCAAAAAATTGAAAATATTTTATTGTCGAAATTTCAACCCAAAATGATTATAGGCAATGTAAATAACCTATTAAGGAAGAAATTAACGGTTATTTGCTTATGAAAAGCCCGATTATTGGCAACTTCGAATTTCGAAATCCAGTTATATTATGTCATCGAACCTGGGTTATAGGCGAATGAAGCGACATATTGCAGCAATTTAAACGCTGATCTACTTAAAATAACATCCTTAATCCAAAATAACCGATACATGCAGAATCTGTGACAATAAATTTTATCCGTTCAAAAACAGTAAGGCTAACCATCAGGGTTTTTTGCAAAAAATTGAAAATATTTTATTGTCGAAATTTCAACCCAAAATGATTATAGGCAATGTAAATAACCTATTAAGGAAGAAATTAACGGTTATTTGCTTATGAAAAGCCCGATTATTGGAAACTTCGAATTTCGAAATCCAGTTATATTATGTCATCGAGCCTGGGTTACAGGCGAATGAAGCGACATATTGCAGCAATTTAAACGCTGATCTACTTAAAATAACATCCTTAATCCAAAATAACCGATACATGCAGAATCTGTGGCAATAAATTTTATCCGTTCAAAAACAGTAAGGCTAACCATCAGGGTTTTTTGCAAAAAATTGAAAATATTTTATTGTCGAAATTTCAACCCAAAATGATTATAGGCAATGTAAATAACCTATTAAGGAAGAAATTAACGGTTATTTGCTTATGAAAAGCCCGATTATTGGAAACTTCGAATTTCGAAATCCAGTTATATTATGTCATCGAGCCTGGGTTACAGGCGAATGAAGCGACATATTGCAGCAATTTAAACGCTGATCTACTTAAAATAACATCCTTAATCCAAAATAACCGATACATGCAGAATCTGTGACAATAACTTTTATCCGTTCAAAAACAGTAAGGCTAACCATCAGGGTTTTTTGCAAAAAATTGAAAATATTTTATTGTCGAAATTTCAACCCAAAATGATTATAGGCAATGTAAATAACCTATTAAGGAAGAAATTAACGGTTATTTGCTTATGAAAATCCCGATTATTGGCAACTTCGAATTTCGAAATCCAGTTATATTATGTCATCGAACCTGGGTTACAGGCGAATGAAGCGACATATTGTAGCAATTTAAACGCTGATCTACTTAAAATAACATCCTTAATCCAAAATAACCGATACATGCAGAATCTGTGACAATAAATTTTATCCGTTCAAAAACAGTAAGGCTAACCATCAGGGTTTTTTGCAAAAAATTGAAAATATTTTATTGTCGAAATTTCAACCCAAAATGATTATAGGCAATGTAAATAACCTATTAAGGAAGAAATTAACGGCTATTTGCTTATGAAAAGCCCGATTATTGGCAACTTCGAATTTCGAAGTCCAGTTATATTATGTCATCGAACCTGGGTTATAGGCGAATGAAGCGACATATTGCAGCAATTTAAACGCTGATCTACTTAAAATAACATCCTTAATCCAAAATAACCGATACATGCAGAATCTGTGACAATAAATTTTATCCGTTCAAAAACAGTAAGGCTAACCATCAGGGTTTTTTGCAAAAAATTGAAAATATTTTATTGTCGAAATTTCAACCCAAAATGATTATAGGCAATGTAAATAACCTATTAAGGAAGAAATTAACGGTTATTTGCTTATGAAAAGCCCGATTATTGGCAACTTCGAATTTCGAAATCCAGTTATATTATGTCATCGAACCTGGGTTACAGGCGAATGAAGCGACAGATTGCAGCAATTTAAACGCTGATCTACTTAAAATAACATCCTTAATCCAAAATAACCGATACATGCAGAATCTGTGACAATAACTTTTATCCGTTCAAAAACAGTAAGGCTAACCATCAGGGTTTTTTGCAAAAAATTGAAAATATTTTATTGTCGAAATTTCAACCCAAAATGATTATAGGCAATGTAAATAACCTATTAAGGAAGAAATTAACGGTTATTTGCTTATGAAAAGCCCGATTATTGGCAACTTCGAATTTCGAAATCCAGTTATATTATGTCATCGAACCTGGGTTATAGGCGAATGAAGCGACATATTGCAGCAATTTAAACGCTGATCTACTTAAAATAACATCCTTAATCCAAAATAACCGATACATGCAGAATCTGTGACAATAAATTTTATCCGTTCAAAAACAGTAAGGCTAACCATCAGGGTTTTTTGCAAAAAATTGAAAATATTTTATTGTCGAAATTTCAACCCAAAATGATTATAGGCAATGTAAATAACCTATTAAGGAAGAAATTAACGGTTATTTGCTTATGAAAAGCCCGATTATTGGAAACTTCGAATTTCGAAATCCAGTTATATTATGTCATCGAGCCTGGGTTACAGGCGAATGAAGCGACATATTGCAGCAATTTAAACGCTGATCTACTTAAAATAACATCCTTAATCCAAAATAACCGATACATGCAGAATCTGTGACAATAAATTTTATCCGTTCAAAAACAGTAAGGCTAACCATCAGGGTTTTTTGCAAAAAATTGAAAATATTTTATTGTCGAAATTTCAACCCAAAATGATTATAGGCAATGTAAATAACCTATTAAGGAAGAAATTAACGGTTATTTGCTTATGAAAAGCCCGATTATTGGCAACTTCGAATTTCGAAATCCAGTTATATTATGTCATCGAACCTGGGTTATAGGCGAATGAAGCGACATATTGCAGCAATTTAAACGCTGATCTACTTAAAATAACATCCTTAATCCAAAATAACCGATACATGCAGAATCTGTGACAATAAATTTTATCCGTTCAAAAACAGTAAGGCTAACCATCAGGGTTTTTTGCAAAAAATTGAAAATATTTTATTGTCGAAATTTCAACCCAAAATGATTATAGGCAATGTAAATAACCTATTAAGGAAGAAATTAACGGTTATTTGCTTATGAAAAGCCCGATTATTGGCAACTTCGAATTTCGAAATCCAGTTATATTATGTCATCGAACCTGGGTTATAGGCGAATGAAGCGACATATTGCAGCAATTTAAACGCTGATCTACTTAAAATAACATCCTTAATCCAAAATAACCGATACATGCAGAATCTGTGACAATAAATTTTATCCGTTCAAAAACAGTAAGGCTAACCATCAGGGTTTTTTGCAAAAAATTGAAAATATTTTATTGTCGAAATTTCAACCCAAAATGATTATAGGCAATGTAAATAACCTATTAAGGAAGAAATTAACGGTTATTTGCTTATGAAAAGCCCGATTATTGGAAACTTCGAATTTCGAAATCCAGTTATATTATGTCATCGAGCCTGGGTTACAGGCGAATGAAGCGACATATTGCAGCAATTTAAACGCTGATCTACTTAAAATAACATCCTTAATCCAAAATAACCGATACATGCAGAATCTGTGACAATAAATTTTATCCGTTCAAAAACAGTAAGGCTAACCATCAGGGTTTTTTGCAAAAAATTGAAAATATTTTATTGTCGAAATTTCAACCCAAAATGATTATAGGCAATGTAAATAACCTATTAAGGAAGAAATTAACGGTTATTTGCTTATGAAAAGCCCGATTATTGGAAACTTCGAATTTCGAAATCCAGTTATATTATGTCATCGAGCCTGGGTTACAGGCGAATGAAGCGACATATTGCAGCAATTTAAACGCTGATCTACTTAAAATAACATCCTTAATCCAAAATAACCGATACATGCAGAATCTGTGACAATAAATTTTATCCGTTCAAAAACAGTAAGGCTAACCATCAGGGTTTTTTGCAAAAAATTGAAAATATTTTATTGTCGAAATTTCAACCCAAAATGATTATAGGCAATGTAAATAACCTATTAAGGAAGAAATTAACGGTTATTTGCTTATGAAAAGCCCGATTATTGGCAACTTCGAATTTCGAAATCCAGTTATATTATGTCATCGAACCTGGGTTATAGGCGAATGAAGCGACATATTGCAGCAATTTAAACGCTGATCTACTTAAAATAACATCCTTAATCCAAAATAACCGATACATGCAGAATCTGTGACAATAAATTTTATCCGTTCAAAAACAGTAAGGCTAACCATCAGGGTTTTTTGCAAAAAATTGAAAATATTTTATTGTCGAAATTTCAACCCAAAATGATTATAGGCAATGTAAATAACCTATTAAGGAAGAAATTAACGGTTATTTGCTTATGAAAAGCCCGATTATTGGAAACTTCGAATTTCGAAATCCAGTTATATTATGTCATCGAGCCTGGGTTACAGGCGAATGAAGCGACATATTGCAGCAATTTAAACGCTGATCTACTTAAAATAACATCCTTAATCCAAAATAACCGATACATGCAGAATCTGTGACAATAAATTTTATCCGTTCAAAAACAGTAAGGCTAACCATCAGGGTTTTTTGCAAAAAATTGAAAATATTTTATTGTCGAAATTTCAACCCAAAATGATTATAGGCAATGTAAATAACCTATTAAGGAAGAAATTAACGGTTATTTGCTTATGAAAAGCCCGATTATTGGAAACTTCGAATTTCGAAATCCAGTTATATTATGTCATCGAACCTGGGTTATAGGCGAATGAAGCGACATATTGCAGCAATTTAAACGCTGATCTACTTAAAATAACATCCTTAATCCAAAATAACCGATACATGCAGAATCTGTGACAATAAATTTTATCCGTTCAAAAACAGTAAGGCTAACCATCAGGGTTTTTTGCAAAAAATTGAAAATATTTTATTGTCGAAATTTCAACCCAAAATGATTATAGGCAATGTAAATAACCTATTAAGGAAGAAATTAACGGTTATTTGCTTATGAAAAGCCCGATTATTGGAAACTTCGAATTTCGAAATCCAGTTATATTATGTCATCGAGCCTGGGTTACAGGCGAATGAAGCGACATATTGCAGCAATTTAAACGCTGATCTACTTAAAATAACATCCTTAATCCAAAATAACCGATACATGCAGAATCTGTGACAATAAATTTTATCCGTTCAAAAACAGTAAGGTAACCATCAGGGTTTTTTGCAAAAAATTGAAAATATTTTATTGTCGAAATTTCAACCCAAAATGATTATAGGCAATGTAAATAACCTATTAAGGAAGAAATTAACGGTTATTTGCTTATGAAAAGCCCGATTATTGGAAACTTCGAATTTCGAAATCCAGTTATATTATGTCATCGAGCCTGGGTTACAGGCGAATGAAGCGACATATTGCAGCAATTTAAACGCTGATCTACTTAAAATAACATCCTTAATCCAAAATAACCGATACATGCAGAATCTGTGACAATAAATTTTATCCGTTCAAAAACAGTAAGGCTAACCATCAGGGTTTTTTGCAAAAAATTGAAAATATTTTATTGTCGAAATTTCAACCCAAAATGATTATAGGCAATGTAAATAACCTATTAAGGAAGAAATTAACGGTTATTTGCTTATGAAAAGCCCGATTATTGGAAACTTCGAATTTCGAAATCCAGTTATATTATGTCATCGAGCCTGGGTTACAGGCGAATGAAGCGACATATTGCAGCAATTTAAACGCTGATCTACTTAAAATAACATCCTTAATCCAAAATAACCGATACATGCAGAATCTGTGACAATAAATTTTATCCGTTCAAAAACAGTAAGGCTAACCATCAGGGTTTTTTGCAAAAAATTGAAAATATTTTATTGTCGAAATTTCAACCCAAAATGATTATAGGCAATGTAAATAACCTATTAAGGAAGAAATTAACGGTTATTTGCTTATGAAAAGCCCGATTATTGGAAACTTCGAATTTCGAAATCCAGTTATATTATGTCATCGAGCCTGGGTTACAGGCGAATGAAGCGACATATTGCAGCAATTTAAACGCTGATCTACTTAAAATAACATCCTTAATCCAAAATAACCGATACATGCAGAATCTGTGACAATAAATTTTATCCGTTCAAAAACAGTAAGGCTAACCATCAGGGTTTTTTGCAAAAAATTGAAAATATTTTATTGTCGAAATTTCAACCCAAAATGATTATAGGCAATGTAAATAACCTATTAAGGAAGAAATTAACGGTTATTTGCTTATGAAAAGCCCGATTATTGGCAACTTCGAATTTCGAAATCCAGTTATATTATGTCATCGAACCTGGGTTATAGGCGAATGAAGCGACATATTGCAGCAATTTAAACGCTGATCTACTTAAAATAACATCCTTAATCCAAAATAACCGATACATGCAGAATCTGTGACAATAAATTTTATCCGTTCAAAAACAGTAAGGCTAACCATCAGGGTTTTTTGCAAAAAATTGAAAATATTTTATTGTCGAAATTTCAACCCAAAATGATTATAGGCAATGTAAATAACCTATTAAGGAAGAAATTAACGGTTATTTGCTTATGAAAAGCCCGATTATTGGAAACTTCGAATTTCGAAATCCAGTTATATTATGTCATCGAGCCTGGGTTACAGGCGAATGAAGCGACATATTGCAGCAATTTAAACGCTGATCTACTTAAAATAACATCCTTAATCCAAAATAACCGATACATGCAGAATCTGTGACAATAAATTTTATCCGTTCAAAAACAGTAAGGCTAACCATCAGGGTTTTTTGCAAAAAATTGAAAATATTTTATTGTCGAAATTTCAACCCAAAATGATTATAGGCAATGTAAATAACCTATTAAGGAAGAAATTAACGGTTATTTGCTTATGAAAAGCCCGATTATTGGAAACTTCGAATTTCGAAATCCAGTTATATTATGTCATCGAACCTGGGTTATAGGCGAATGAAGCGACATATTGCAGCAATTTAAACGCTGATCTACTTAAAATAACATCCTTAATCCAAAATAACCGATACATGCAGAATCTGTGACAATAAATTTTATCCGTTCAAAAACAGTAAGGCTAACCATCAGGGTTTTTTGCAAAAAATTGAAAATATTTTATTGTCGAAATTTCAACCCAAAATGATTATAGGCAATGTAAATAACCTATTAAGGAAGAAATTAACGGTTATTTGCTTATGAAAAGCCCGATTATTGGAAACTTCGAATTTCGAAATCCAGTTATATTATGTCATCGAGCCTGGGTTACAGGCGAATGAAGCGACATATTGCAGCAATTTAAACGCTGATCTACTTAAAATAACATCCTTAATCCAAAATAACCGATACATGCAGAATCTGTGACAATAAATTTTATCCGTTCAAAAACAGTAAGGCTAACCATCAGGGTTTTTTGCAAAAAATTGAAAATATTTTATTGTCGAAATTTCAACCCAAAATGATTATAGGCAATGTAAATAACCTATTAAGGAAGAAATTAACGGTTATTTGCTTATGAAAAGCCCGATTATTGGCAACTTCGAATTTCGAAATCCAGTTATATTATGTCATCGAACCTGGGTTATAGGCGAATGAAGCGACATATTGCAGCAATTTAAACGCTGATCTACTTAAATAACATCCTTAATCCAAAATAACCGATACATGCAGAATCTGTGACAATAAATTTTATCCGTTCAAAAACAGTAAGGCTAACCATCAGGGTTTTTTGCAAAAATTGAAAATATTTTATTGTCGAAATTTCAACCCAAAATGATTATAGGCAATGTAAATAACCTATTAAGGAAGAAATTAACGGTTATTTGCTTATGAAAAGCCCGATTATTGGAAACTTCGAATTTCGAAATCCAGTTATATTATGTCATCGAGCCTGGGTTACAGGCGAATGAAGCGACATATTGCAGCAATTTAAACGCTGATCTACTTAAAATAACATCCTTAATCCAAAATAACCGATACATGCAGAATCTGTGACAATAAATTTTATCCGTTCAAAAACAGTAAGGCTAACCATCAGGGTTTTTTGCAAAAAATTGAAAATATTTTATTGTCGAAATTTCAACCCAAAATGATTATAGGCAATGTAAATAACCTATTAAGGAAGAAATTAACGGTTATTTGCTTATGAAAAGCCCGATTATTGGAAACTTCGAATTTCGAAATCCAGTTATATTATGTCATCGAACCTGGGTTATAGGCGAATGAAGCGACATATTGCAGCAATTTAAACGCTGATCTACTTAAAATAACATCCTTAATCCAAAATAACCGATACATGCAGAATCTGTGACAATAAATTTTATCCGTTCAAAAACAGTAAGGCTAACCATCAGGGTTTTTTGCAAAAATTGAAAATATTTTATTGTCGAAATTTCAACCCAAAATGATTATAGGCAATGTAAATAACCTATTAAGGAAGAAATTAACGGTTATTTGCTTATGAAAAGCCCGATTATTGGCAACTTCGAATTTCGAAATCCAGTTATATTATGTCATCGAACCTGGGTTATAGGCGAATGAAGCGACATATTGCAGCAATTTAAACGCTGATCTACTTAAAATAACATCCTTAATCCAAAATAACCGATACATGCAGAATCTGTGACAATAAATTTTATCCGTTCAAAAACAGTAAGGCTAACCATCAGGGTTTTTTGCAAAAAATTGAAAATATTTTATTGTCGAAATTTCAACCCAAAATGATTATAGGCAATGTAAATAACCTATTAAGGAAGAAATTAACGGTTATTTGCTTATGAAAAGCCCGATTATTGGAAACTTCGAATTTCGAAATCCAGTTATATTATGTCATCGAGCCTGGGTTACAGGCGAATGAAGCGACATATTGCAGCAATTTAAACGCTGATCTACTTAAAATAACATCCTTAATCCAAAATAACCGATACATGCAGAATCTGTGGCAATAAATTTTATCCGTTCAAAAACAGTAAGGCTAACCATCAGGGTTTTTTGCAAAAAATTGAAAATATTTTATTGTCGAAATTTCAACCCAAAATGATTATAGGCAATGTAAATAACCTATTAAGGAAGAAATTAACGGTTATTTGCTTATGAAAAGCCCGATTATTGGAAACTTCGAATTTCGAAATCCAGTTATATTATGTCATCGAGCCTGGGTTACAGGCGAATGAAGCGACATATTGCAGCAATTTAAACGCTGATCTACTTAAAATAACATCCTTAATCCAAAATAACCGATACATGCAGAATCTGTGACAATAAATTTTATCCGTTCAAAAACAGTAAGGCTAACCATCAGGGTTTTTTGCAAAAAATTGAAAATATTTTATTGTCGAAATTTCAACCCAAAATGATTATAGGCAATGTAAATAACCTATTAAGGAAGAAATTAACGGTTATTTGCTTATGAAAAGCCCGATTATTGGAAACTTCGAATTTCGAAATCCAGTTATATTATGTCATCGAACCTGGGTTACAGGCGAATGAAGCGACAGATTGCAGCAATTTAAACGCTGATCTACTTAAAATAACATCCTTAATCCAAAATAACCGATACATGCAGAATCTGTGACAATAAATTTTATCCGTTCAAAAACAGTAAGGCTACATCAGGGTTTTTTGCAAAAAATTGAAAATATTTTATTGTCGAAATTTCAACCCAAAATGATTATAGGCAATGTAAATAACCTATTAAGGAAGAAATTAACGGTTATTTGCTTATGAAAAGCCCGATTATTGGCAACTTCGAATTTCGAAATCCAGTTATATTATGTCATCGAACCTGGGTTATAGGCGAATGAAGCGACATATTGCAGCAATTTAAACGCTGATCTACTTAAAATAACATCCTTAATCCAAAATAACCGATACATGCAGAATCTGTGACAATAAATTTTATCCGTTCAAAAACAGTAAGGCTAACCATCAGGGTTTTTTGCAAAAAATTGAAAATATTTTATTGTCGAAATTTCAACCCAAAATGATTATAGGCAATGTAAATAACCTATTAAGGAAGAAATTAACGGTTATTTGCTTATGAAAAGCCCGATTATTGGAAACTTCGAATTTCGAAATCCAGTTATATTATGTCATCGAGCCTGGGTTACAGGCGAATGAAGCGACATATTGCAGCAATTTAAACGCTGATCTACTTAAAATAACATCCTTAATCCAAAATAACCGATACATGCAGAATCTGTGACAATAAATTTTATCCGTTCAAAAACAGTAAGGCTAACCATCAGGGTTTTTTGCAAAAAATTGAAAATATTTTATTGTCGAAATTTCAACCCAAAATGATTATAGGCAATGTAAATAACCTATTAAGGAAGAAATTAACGGTTATTTGCTTAATGAAAAGCCCGATTATTGGAAACTTCGAATTTCGAAATCCAGTTATATTATGTCATCGAGCCTGGGTTACAGGCGAATGAAGCGACATATTGCAGCAATTTAAACGCTGATCTACTTAAAATAACATCCTTAATCCAAAATAACCGATACATGCAGAATCTGTGACAATAAATTTTATCCGTTCAAAAACAGTAAGGCTAACCATCAGGGTTTTTTGCAAAAAATTGAAAATATTTTATTGTCGAAATTTCAACCCAAAATGATTATAGGCAATGTAAATAACCTATTAAGGAAGAAATTAACGGTTATTTGCTTATGAAAAGCCCGATTATTGGCAACCTTCGAATTTCGAAATCCAGTTATATTATGTCATCGAACCTGGGTTATAGGCGAATGAAGCGACATATTGCAGCAATTTAAACGCTGATCTACTTAAAATAACATCCTTAATCCAAAATAACCGACATGCAGAATCTGTGACAATAAATTTTATCCGTTCAAAAACAGTAAGGCTAACCATCAGGGTTTTTTGCAAAAAATTGAAAATATTTTATTGTCGAAATTTCAACCCAAAATGATTATAGGCAATGTAAATAACCTATTAAGGAAGAAATTAACGGTTATTTGCTTATGAAAAGCCCGATTATTGGAAACTTCGAATTTCGAAATCCAGTTATATTATGTCATCGAGCCTGGGTTACAGGCGAATGAAGCGACATATTGCAGCAATTTAAACGCTGATCTACTTAAAATAACATCCTTAATCCAAAATAACCGATACATGCAGAATCTGTGACAATAAATTTTATCCGTTCAAAAACAGTAAGGCTAACCATCAGGGTTTTTTGCAAAAAATTGAAAATATTTTATTGTCGAAATTTCAACCCAAAATGATTATAGGCAATGTAAATAACCTATTAAGGAAGAAATTAACGGTTATTTGCTTATGAAAAGCCCGATTATTGGAAACTTCGAATTTCGAAATCCAGTTATATTATGTCATCGAGCCTGGGTTACAGGCGAATGAAGCGACATATTGCAGCAATTTAAACGCTGATCTACTTAAAATAACATCCTTAATCCAAAATAACCGATACATGCAGAATCTGTGACAATAAATTTTATCCGTTCAAAAACAGTAAGGCTAACCATCAGGGTTTTTTGCAAAAAATTGAAAATATTTTATTGTCGAAATTTCAACCCAAAATGATTATAGGCAATGTAAATAACCTATTAAGGAAGAAATTAACGGTTATTTGCTTATGAAAAGCCCGATTATTGGCAACTTCGAATTTCGAAATCCAGTTATATTATGTCATCGAACCTGGGTTATAGGCGAATGAAGCGACATATTGCAGCAATTTAAACGCTGATCTACTTAAAATAACATCCTTAATCCAAAATAACCGATACATGCAGAATCTGTGACAATAAATTTTATCCGTTCAAAAACAGTAAGGCTAACCATCAGGGTTTTTTGCAAAAAATTGAAAATATTTTATTGTCGAAATTTCAACCCAAAATGATTATAGGCAATGTAAATAACCTATTAAGGAAGAAATTAACGGTTATTTGCTTATGAAAAGCCCGATTATTGGAAACTTCGAATTTCGAAATCCAGTTATATTATGTCATCGAGCCTGGGTTACAGGCGAATGAAGCGACATATTGCAGCAATTTAAACGCTGATCTACTTAAAATAACATCCTTAATCCAAAATAACCGATACATGCAGAATCTGTGACAATAAATTTTATCCGTTCAAAAACAGTAAGGCTAACCATCAGGGTTTTTTGCAAAAAATTGAAAATATTTTATTGTCGAAATTTCAACCCAAAATGATTATAGGCAATGTAAATAACCTATTAAGGAAGAAATTAACGGTTATTTGCTTATGAAAAGCCCGATTATTGGAAACTTCGAATTTCGAAATCCAGTTATATTATGTCATCGAACCTGGGTTATAGGCGAATGAAGCGACATATTGCAGCAATTTAAACGCTGATCTACTTAAAATAACATCCTTAATCCAAAATAACCGATACATGCAGAATCTGTGACAATAAATTTTATCCGTTCAAAAACAGTAAGGCTAACCATCAGGGTTTTTTGCAAAAAATTGAAAATATTTTATTGTCGAAATTTCAACCCAAAATGATTATAGGCAATGTAAATAACCTATTAAGGAAGAAATTAACGGTTATTTGCTTATGAAAAGCCCGATTATTGGCAACTTCGAATTTCGAAATCCAGTTATATTATGTCATCGAACCTGGGTTATAGGCGAATGAAGCGACATATTGCAGCAATTTAAACGCTGATCTACTTAAAATAACATCCTTAATCCAAAATAACCGATACATGCAGAATCTGTGACAATAAATTTTATCCGTTCAAAAACAGTAAGGCTAACCATCAGGGTTTTTTGCAAAAAATTGAAAATATTTTATTGTCGAAATTTCAACCCAAAATGATTATAGGCAATGTAAATAACCTATTAAGGAAGAAATTAACGGTTATTTGCTTATGAAAAGCCCGATTATTGGAAACTTCGAATTTCGAAATCCAGTTATATTATGTCATCGAGCCTGGGTTACAGGCGAATGAAGCGACATATTGCAGCAATTTAAACGCTGATCTACTTAAAATAACATCCTTAATCCAAAATAACCGATACATGCAGAATCTGTGGCAATAAATTTTATCCGTTCAAAAACAGTAAGGCTAACCATCAGGGTTTTTTGCAAAAAATTGAAAATATTTTATTGTCGAAATTTCAACCCAAAATGATTATAGGCAATGTAAATAACCTATTAAGGAAGAAATTAACGGTTATTTGCTTATGAAAAGCCCGATTATTGGAAACTTCGAATTTCGAAATCCAGTTATATTATGTCATCGAGCCTGGGTTACAGGCGAATGAAGCGACATATTGCAGCAATTTAAACGCTGATCTACTTAAAATAACATCCTTAATCCAAAATAACCGATACATGCAGAATCTGTGACAATAAATTTTATCCGTTCAAAAACAGTAAGGCTAACCATCAGGGTTTTTTGCAAAAAATTGAAAATATTTTATTGTCGAAATTTCAACCCAAAATGATTATAGGCAATGTAAATAACCTATTAAGGAAGAAATTAACGGTTATTTGCTTATGAAAAGCCCGATTATTGGAAACTTCGAATTTCGAAATCCAGTTATATTATGTCATCGAGCCTGGGTTACAGGCGAATGAAGCGACATATTGCAGCAATTTAAACGCTGATCTACTTAAAATAACATCCTTAATCCAAAATAACCGATACATGCAGAATCTGTGACAATAAATTTTATCCGTTCAAAAACAGTAAGGCTAACCATCAGGGTTTTTTGCAAAAAATTGAAAATATTTTATTGTCGAAATTTCAACCCAAAATGATTATAGGCAATGTAAATAACCTATTAAGGAAGAAATTAACGGTTATTTGCTTATGAAAAGCCCGATTATTGGAATCTTCGAATTTCGAAATCCAGTTATATTATGTCATCGAGCCTGGGTTACAGGCGAATGAAGCGACATATTGCAGCAATTTAAACGCTGATCTACTTAAAATAACATCCTTAATCCAAAATAACCGATACATGCAGAATCTGTGACAATAAATTTTATCCGTTCAAAAACAGTAAGGCTAACCATCAGGGTTTTTTGCAAAAAATTGAAAATATTTTATTGTCGAAATTTCAACCCAAAATGATTATAGGCAATGTAAATAACCTATTAAGGAAGAAATTAACGGTTATTTGCTTATGAAAAGCCCGATTATTGGCAACTTCGAATTTCGAAATCCAGTTATATTATGTCATCGAACCTGGGTTATAGGCGAATGAAGCGACATATTGCAGCAATTTAAACGCTGATCTACTTAAAATAACATCCTTAATCCAAAATAACCGATACATGCAGAATCTGTGACAATAAATTTTATCCGTTCAAAAACAGTAAGGCTAACCATCAGGGTTTTTTGCAAAAAATTGAAAATATTTTATTGTCGAAATTTCAACCCAAAATGATTATAGGCAATGTAAATAACCTATTAAGGAAGAAATTAACGGTTATTTGCTTATGAAAAGCCCGATTATTGGAAACTTCGAATTTCGAAATCCAGTTATATTATGTCATCGAGCCTGGGTTACAGGCGAATGAAGCGACATATTGCAGCAATTTAAACGCTGATCTACTTAAAATAACATCCTTAATCCAAAATAACCGATACATGCAGAATCTGTGACAATAAATTTTATCCGTTCAAAAACAGTAAGGCTAACCATCAGGGTTTTTTGCAAAAAATTGAAAATATTTTATTGTCGAAATTTCAACCCAAAATGATTATAGGCAATGTAAATAACCTATTAAGGAAGAAATTAACGGTTATTTGCTTATGAAAAGCCCGATTATTGGCAACTTCGAATTTCGAAATCCAGTTATATTATGTCATCGAACCTGGGTTATAGGCGAATGAAGCGACATATTGCAGCAATTTAAACGCTGATCTACTTAAAATAACATCCTTAATCCAAAATAACCGATACATGCAGAATCTGTGACAATAAATTTTATCCGTTCAAAAACAGTAAGGCTAACCATCAGGGTTTTTTGCAAAAAATTGAAAATATTTTATTGTCGAAATTTCAACCCAAAATGATTATAGGCAATGTAAATAACCTATTAAGGAAGAAATTAACGGTTATTTGCTTATGAAAAGCCCGATTATTGGAAACTTCGAATTTCGAAATCCAGTTATATTATGTCATCGAGCCTGGGTTACAGGCGAATGAAGCGACATATTGCAGCAATTTAAACGCTGATCTACTTAAAATAACATCCTTAATCCAAAATAACCGATACATGCAGAATCTGTGACAATAAATTTTATCCGTTCAAAAACAGTAAGGCTAACCATCAGGGTTTTTTGCAAAAAATTGAAAATATTTTATTGTCGAAATTTCAACCCAAAATGATTATAGGCAATGTAAATAACCTATTAAGGAAGAAATTAACGGTTATTTGCTTATGAAAAGCCCGATTATTGGAAACTTCGAATTTCGAAATCCAGTTATATTATGTCATCGAACCTGGGTTATAGGCGAATGAAGCGACATATTGCAGCAATTTAAACGCTGATCTACTTAAAATAACATCCTTAATCCAAAATAACCGATACATGCAGAATCTGTGACAATAAATTTTATCCGTTCAAAAACAGTAAGGCTAACCATCAGGGTTTTTTGCAAAAAATTGAAAATATTTTATTGTCGAAATTTCAACCCAAAATGATTATAGGCAATGTAAATAACCTATTAAGGAAGAAATTAACGGTTATTTGCTTATGAAAAGCCCGATTATTGGCAACTTCGAATTTCGAAATCCAGTTATATTATGTCATCGAACCTGGGTTATAGGCGAATGAAGCGACATATTGCAGCAATTTAAACGCTGATCTACTTAAAATAACATCCTTAATCCAAAATAACCGATACATGCAGAATCTGTGACAATAAATTTTATCCGTTCAAAAACAGTAAGGCTAACCATCAGGGTTTTTTGCAAAAAATTGAAAATATTTTATTGTCGAAATTTCAACCCAAAATGATTATAGGCAATGTAAATAACCTATTAAGGAAGAAATTAACGGTTATTTGCTTATGAAAAGCCCGATTATTGGAAACTTCGAATTTCGAAATCCAGTTATATTATGTCATCGAGCCTGGGTTACAGGCGAATGAAGCGACATATTGCAGCAATTTAAACGCTGATCTACTTAAAATAACATCCTTAATCCAAAATAACCGATACATGCAGAATCTGTGGCAATAAATTTTATCCGTTCAAAAACAGTAAGGCTAACCATCAGGGTTTTTTGCAAAAAATTGAAAATATTTTATTGTCGAAATTTCAACCCAAAATGATTATAGGCAATGTAAATAACCTATTAAGGAAGAAATTAACGGTTATTTGCTTATGAAAAGCCCGATTATTGGAAACTTCGAATTTCGAAATCCAGTTATATTATGTCATCGAGCCTGGGTTACAGGCGAATGAAGCGACATATTGCAGCAATTTAAACGCTGATCTACTTAAAATAACATCCTTAATCCAAAATAACCGATACATGCAGAATCTGTGACAATAAATTTTATCCGTTCAAAAACAGTAAGGCTAACCATCAGGGTTTTTTGCAAAAAATTGAAAATATTTTATTGTCGAAATTTCAACCCAAAATGATTATAGGCAATGTAAATAACCTATTAAGGAAGAAATTAACGGTTATTTGCTTATGAAAAGCCCGATTATTGGAAACTTCGAATTTCGAAATCCAGTTATATTATGTCATCGAACCTGGGTTACAGGCGAATGAAGCGACAGATTGCAGCAATTTAAACGCTGATCTACTTAAAATAACATCCTTAATCCAAAATAACCGATACATGCAGAATCTGTGACAATAAATTTTATCCGTTCAAAAACAGTAAGGCTACATCAGGGTTTTTTGCAAAAAATTGAAAATATTTTATTGTCGAAATTTCAACCCAAAATGATTATAGGCAATGTAAATAACCTATTAAGGAAGAAATTAACGGTTATTTGCTTATGAAAAGCCCGATTATTGGAAACTTCGAATTTCGAAATCCAGTTATATTATGTCATCGAACCTGGGTTACAGGCGAATGAAGCGACAGATTGCAGCAATATAAACGCTGATCTACTTAAAATAACATCCTTAATCCAAAATAACCGATACATGCAGAATCTGTGACAATAAATTTTATCCGTTCAAAAACAGTAAGGCTAACCATTAGGGTTTGTTGCAAAAAATTGAAAATATTTTATTGTCGAAATTTCAACCCAAAATGATTATAGGCAATGTAAATAACCTATTAAGGAACAAATTAACGGTTATTTGCTTATGAAAAGCCCGATTATTGGCAACTTCGAATTTCGAAATCCAGTTATATTATGTCATCGAGCCTGGGTTACAGGCGAATGAAGCGACATATTGCAGCAATTTAAACGCTGATCTACTTAAAATAACATCCTTAATCCAAAATAACCGATACATGCAGAATCTGTGACAATAAATTTTATCCGTTCAAAAACAGTAAGGCTAACCCATCAGGGTTTTTTGCAAAAAATTGAAAATATTTTATTGTCGAAATTTCAACCCAAAATGATTATAGGCAATGTAAATAACCTATTAAGGAAGAAATTAACGGTTATTTGCTTATGAAAAGCCCGATTATTGGAAACTTCGAATTTCGAAATCCAGTTATATTATGTCATCGAACCTGGGTTACAGGCGAATGAAGCGACAGATTGCAGCAATTTAAACGCTGATCTACTTAAAATAACACCCTTAATCCAAAATAACCGATACATGCAGAATCTGTGACAATAAATTTTATCCGTTCAAAAACAGTAAGGCTAACCATCAGGGTTTTTTGCAAAAAATTGAAAATATTTTATTGTCGAAATTTCAACCCAAAATAATTATAGGCAATGTAAATAACCTATTAAGGAAGAAATTAACGGTTATTTGCTTATGAAAAGCCCGATTATTGGCAACTTCGAATTTCAAAATCCAGTTATATTATGTCATCGAACCTGGGTTACAGGCGAATGAAGCGACATATTGCAGCAATTTAAACGCTGATCTACTTAAAATAACATCCTTAATCCAAAATAACCGATACATGCAGAATCTGTGGCAATAAATTTTATCCGTTCAAAAACAGTAAGGCTAACATCAGGGTTTTTTGCAAAAAATTGAAAATATTTTATTGTCGAAATTTCAACCCAAAATGATTATAGGCAATGTAAATAACCTATTAAGGAAGAAATTAACGGTTATTTGCTTATGAAAAGCCCGATTATTGGCAACTTCGAATTTCGAAATCCAGTTATATTATGTCATCGAGCCTGGGTTACAGGCGAATGAAGCGACATATTGCAGCAATTTAAACGCTGATCTACTTAAAATAACATCCTTAATCCAAAATAACCGATACATGCAGAATCTGTGACAATAAATTTTATCCGTTCAAAAACGGTAAGGCTAACCATCAGGTTTTTTTTGCAAAAAATTGAAAATATTTTATTGTCGAAATTTCAACCCAAAATGATTATAGGCAATGTAAATAACCTATTAAGGAAGAAATTAACGGTTATTTGCTTATGAAAAGCCCGAGTATTGGCAACTTCGAATTTCGAAGTCCAGTTATATTATGTCATCGAACCTGGGTTACAGGCGAATGAAGCGACATATTGCAGCAATTTAAACGCTGATCTACTTAAAATAACATCCTTAATCCAAAATAACCGATACATGCAGAATCTGTGACAATAAATTTTATCCGTTCAAAAACAGTAAGGCTAACCATCAGGGTTTTTTGCAAAAAATTGAAAATATTTTATTGTCGAAATTTCAACCCAAAATGATTATAGGCAATGTAAATAACCTATTAAGGAAGAAATTAACGGTTATTTGCTTATGAAAAGCCCGATTATTGGCAACTTCGAATTTCGAAATCCAGTTATATTATGTCATCGAACCTGGGTTATAGGCGAATGAAGCGACATATTGCAGCAATTTAAACGCTGATCTACTTAAAATAACATCCTTAATCCAAAATAACCGATACATGCAGAATCTGTGACAATAAATTTTATCCGTTCAAAAACAGTAAGGCTAACCATCAGGGTTTTTTGCAAAAAATTGAAAATATTTTATTGTCGAAATTTCAACCCAAAATGATTATAGGCAATGTAAATAACCTATTAAGGAAGAAATTAACGGTTATTTGCTTATGAAAAGCCCGATTATTGGAAACTTCGAATTTCGAAATCCAGTTATATTATGTCATCGAGCCTGGGTTACAGGCGAATGAAGCGACATATTGCAGCAATTTAAACGCTGATCTACTTAAAATAACATCCTTAATCCAAAATAACCGATACATGCAGAATCTGTGGCAATAAATTTTATCCGTTCAAAAACAGTAAGGCTAACCATCAGGGTTTTTTGCAAAAAATTGAAAATATTTTATTGTCGAAATTTCAACCCAAAATGATTATAGGCAATGTAAATAACCTATTAAGGAAGAAATTAACGGTTATTTGCTTATGAAAAGCCCGATTATTGGAAACTTCGAATTTCGAAATCCAGTTATATTATGTCATCGAGCCTGGGTTACAGGCGAATGAAGCGACATATTGCAGCAATTTAAACGCTGATCTACTTAAAATAACATCCTTAATCCAAAATAACCGATACATGCAGAATCTGTGACAATAAATTTTATCCGTTCAAAAACAGTAAGGCTAACCATCAGGGTTTTTTGCAAAAAATTGAAAATATTTTATTGTCGAAATTTCAACCCAAAATGATTATAGGCAATGTAAATAACCTATTAAGGAAGAAATTAACGGCTATTTGCTTATGAAAAGCCCGATTATTGGCAACTTCGAATTTCGAAGTCCAGTTATATTATGTCATCGAACCTGGGTTACAGGCGAATGAAGCGACATATTGCAGCAATTTAAACGCTGATCTACTTAAAATAACATCCTTAATCCAAAATAACCGATACATGCAGAATCTGTGACAATAAATTTTATCCGTTCAAAAACAGTAAGGCTAACCATCAGGGTTTTTTGCAAAAAATTGAAAATATTTTATTGTCGAAATTTCAACCCAAAATGATTATAGGCAATGTAAATAACCTATTAAGGAAGAAATTAACGGTTATTTGCTTATGAAAAGCCGATTATTGGCAACTTCGAATTTCGAAATCCAGTTATATTATGTCATCGAACCTGGGTTACAGGCGAATGAAGCGACAGATTGCAGCAATTTAAACGCTGATCTACTTAAAATAACATCCTTAATCCAAAATAACCGATACATGCAGAATCTGTGACAATAACTTTTATCCGTTCAAAAACAGTAAGGCTAACCATCAGGGTTTTTTGCAAAAAATTGAAAATATTTTATTGTCGAAATTTCAACCCAAAATGATTATAGGCAATGTAAATAACCTATTAAGGAAGAAATTAACGGTTATTTGCTTATGAAAAGCCCGATTATTGGCAACTTCGAATTTCGAAGTCCAGTTATATTATGTCATCGAACCTGGGTTACAGGCGAATGAAGCGACATATTGCAGCAATTTAAACGCTGATCTACTTAAAATAACATCCTTAATCCAAAATAACCGATACATGCAGAATCTGTGACAATAAATTTTATCCGTTCAAAAACAGTAAGGCTAACCATCAGGGTTTTTTGCAAAAAATTGAAAATATTTTATTGTCGAAATTTCAACCCAAAATGATTATAGGCAATGTAAATAACCTATTAAGGAAGAAATTAACGGTTATTTGCTTATGAAAAGCCCGATTATTGGCAACTTCGAATTTCGAAATCCAGTTATATTATGTCATCGAACCTGGGTTATAGGCGAATGAAGCGACATATTGCAGCAATTTAAACGCTGATCTACTTAAAATAACATCCTTAATCCAAAATAACCGATACATGCAGAATCTGTGACAATAAATTTTATCCGTTCAAAAACAGTAAGGCTAACCATCAGGGTTTTTTGCAAAAAATTGAAAATATTTTATTGTCGAAATTTCAACCCAAAATGATTATAGGCAATGTAAATAACCTATTAAGGAAGAAATTAACGGTTATTTGCTTATGAAAAGCCCGATTATTGGAAACTTCGAATTTCGAAATCCAGTTATATTATGTCATCGAGCCTGGGTTACAGGCGAATGAAGCGACATATTGCAGCAATTTAAACGCTGATCTACTTAAAATAACATCCTTAATCCAAAATAACCGATACATGCAGAATCTGTGGCAATAAATTTTATCCGTTCAAAAACAGTAAGGCTAACCATCAGGGTTTTTTGCAAAAAATTGAAAATATTTTATTGTCGAAATTTCAACCCAAAATGATTATAGGCAATGTAAATAACCTATTAAGGAAGAAATTAACGGTTATTTGCTTATGAAAAGCCCGATTATTGGAAACTTCGAATTTCGAAATCCAGTTATATTATGTCATCGAGCCTGGGTTACAGGCGAATGAAGCGACATATTGCAGCAATTTAAACGCTGATCTACTTAAAATAACATCCTTAATCCAAAATAACCGATACATGCAGAATCTGTGACAATAAATTTTATCCGTTCAAAAACAGTAAGGCTAACCATCAGGGTTTTTTGCAAAAAATTGAAAATATTTTATTGTCGAAATTTCAACCCAAAATGATTATAGGCAATGTAAATAACCTATTAAGGAAGAAATTAACGGTTATTTGCTTATGAAAAGCCCGATTATTGGAAACTTCGAATTTCTAAATCCAGTTATATTATGTCATCGAGCCTGGGTTATAGGCGAATGAAGCGACATATTGCAGCAATTTAAACGCTGATCTACTTAAAATAACATCCTTAATCCAAAATAACCGATACATGCAGAATCTGTGACAATAAATTTTATCCGTTCAAAAACAGTAAGGCTAACCAGGGTTTTTTGCAAAAAATTGAAAATATTTTATTGTCGAAATTTCAACCCAAAATGATTATAGGCAATGTAAATAACCTATTAAGGAAGAAATTAACGGTTATTTGCTTATGAAAAGCCCGATTATTGGCAACTTCGAATTTCGAAGTCCAGTTATATTATGTCATCGAACCTGGGTTACAGGCGAATGAAGCGACATATTGCAGCAATTTAAACGCTGATCTACTTAAAATAACATCCTTAATCCAAAATAACCGATACATGCAGAATCTGTGACAATAAATTTTATCCGTTCAAAAACAGTAAGGCTAACCATCAGGGTTTTTTGCAAAAAATTGAAAATATTTTATTGTCGAAATTTCAACCCAAAATGATTATAGGCAATGTAAATAACCTATTAAGGAAGAAATTAACGGTTATTTGCTTATGAAAAGCCCGATTATTGGCAACTTCGAATTTCGAAATCCAGTTATATTATGTCATCGAACCTGGGTTATAGGCGAATGAAGCGACATATTGCAGCAATTTAAACGCTGATCTACTTAAAATAACATCCTTAATCCAAAATAACCGATACATGCAGAATCTGTGACAATAAATTTTATCCGTTCAAAAACAGTAAGGCTAACCATCAGGGTTTTTTGCAAAAAATTGAAAATATTTTATTGTCGAAATTTCAACCCAAAATGATTATAGGCAATGTAAATAACCTATTAAGGAAGAAATTAACGGTTATTTGCTTATGAAAAGCCCGATTATTGGCAACTTCGAATTTCGAAGTCCAGTTATATTATGTCATCGAACCTGGGTTACAGGCGAATGAAGCGACATATTGCAGCAATTTAAACGCTGATCTACTTAAAATAACATCCTTAATCCAAAATAACCGATACATGCAGAATCTGTGACAATAAATTTTATCCGTTCAAAAACAGTAAGGCTAACCATCAGGGTTTTTTGCAAAAAATTGAAAATATTTTATTGTCGAAATTTCAACCCAAAATGATTATAGGCAATGTAAATAACCTATTAAGGAAGAAATTAACGGTTATTTGCTTATGAAAAGCCCGATTATTGGCAACTTCGAATTTCGAAATCCAGTTATATTATGTCATCGAACCTGGGTTATAGGCGAATGAAGCGACATATTGCAGCAATTTAAACGCTGATCTACTTAAAATAACATCCTTAATCCAAAATAACCGATACATGCAGAATCTGTGACAATAAATTTTATCCGTTCAAAAACAGTAAGGCTAACCATCAGGGTTTTTTGCAAAAAATTGAAAATATTTTATTGTCGAAATTTCAACCCAAAATGATTATAGGCAATGTAAATAACCTATTAAGGAAGAAATTAACGGTTATTTGCTTATGAAAAGCCCGATTATTGGAAACTTCGAATTTCGAAATCCAGTTATATTATGTCATCGAGCCTGGGTTACAGGCGAATGAAGCGACATATTGCAGCAATTTAAACGCTGATCTACTTAAAATAACATCCTTAATCCAAAATAACCGATACATGCAGAATCTGTGGCAATAAATTTTATCCGTTCAAAAACAGTAAGGCTAACCATCAGGGTTTTTTGCAAAAAATTGAAAATATTTTATTGTCGAAATTTCAACCCAAAATGATTATAGGCAATGTAAATAACCTATTAAGGAAGAAATTAACGGTTATTTGCTTATGAAAAGCCCGATTATTGGAAACTTCGAATTTCGAAATCCAGTTATATTATGTCATCGAGCCTGGGTTACAGGCGAATGAAGCGACATATTGCAGCAATTTAAACGCTGATCTACTTAAAATAACATCCTTAATCCAAAATAACCGATACATGCAGAATCTGTGACAATAACTTTTATCCGTTCAAAAACAGTAAGGCTAACCATCAGGGTTTTTTGCAAAAAATTGAAAATATTTTATTGTCGAAATTTCAACCCAAAATGATTATAGGCAATGTAAATAACCTATTAAGGAAGAAATTAACGGCTATTTGCTTATGAAAAGCCCGATTATTGGCAACTTCGAATTTCGAAGTCCAGTTATATTATGTCATCGAACCTGGGTTACAGGCGAATGAAGCGACATATTGCAGCAATTTAAACGCTGATCTACTTAAAATAACATCCTTAATCCAAAATAACCGATACATGCAGAATCTGTGACAATAAATTTTATCCGTTCAAAAACAGTAAGGCTAACCATCAGGGTTTTTTGCAAAAAATTGAAAATATTTTATTGTCGAAATTTCAACCCAAAATGATTATAGGCAATGTAAATAACCTATTAAGGAAGAAATTAACGGTTATTTGCTTATGAAAAGCCCGATTATTGGCAACTTCGAATTTCGAAATCCAGTTATATTATGTCATCGAACCTGGGTTATAGGCGAATGAAGCGACATATTGCAGCAATTTAAACGCTGATCTACTTAAAATAACATCCTTAATCCAAAATAACCGATACATGCAGAATCTGTGACAATAAATTTTATCCGTTCAAAAACAGTAAGGCTAACCATCAGGGTTTTTTGCAAAAAATTGAAAATATTTTATTGTCGAAATTTCAACCCAAAATGATTATAGGCAATGTAAATAACCTATTAAGGAAGAAATTAACGGTTATTTGCTTATGAAAAGCCCGATTATTGGCAACTTCGAATTTCGAAGTCCAGTTATATTATGTCATCGAACCTGGGTTACAGGCGAATGAAGCGACATATTGCAGCAATTTAAACGCTGATCTACTTAAAATAACATCCTTAATCCAAAATAACCGATACATGCAGAATCTGTGACAATAAATTTTATCCGTTCAAAAACAGTAAGGCTAACCATCAGGGTTTTTTGCAAAAAATTGAAAATATTTTATTGTCGAAATTTCAACCCAAAATGATTATAGGCAATGTAAATAACCTATTAAGGAAGAAATTAACGGTTATTTGCTTATGAAAAGCCCGATTATTGGAAACTTCGAATTTCGAAATCCAGTTATATTATGTCATCGAACCTGGGTTATAGGCGAATGAAGCGACATATTGCAGCAATTTAAACGCTGATCTACTTAAAATAACATCCTTAATCCAAAATAACCGATACATGCAGAATCTGTGACAATAAATTTTATCCGTTCAAAAACAGTAAGGCTAACCATCAGGGTTTTTTGCAAAAAATTGAAAATATTTTATTGTCGAAATTTCAACCCAAAATGATTATAGGCAATGTAAATAACCTATTAAGGAAGAAATTAACGGTTATTTGCTTATGAAAAGCCCGATTATTGGAAACTTCGAATTTCGAAATCCAGTTATATTATGTCATCGAGCCTGGGTTACAGGCGAATGAAGCGACATATTGCAGCAATTTAAACGCTGATCTACTTAAAATAACATCCTTAATCCAAAATAACCGATACATGCAGAATCTGTGGCAATAAATTTTATCCGTTCAAAAACAGTAAGGCTAACCATCAGGGTTTTTTGCAAAAAATTGAAAATATTTTATTGTCGAAATTTCAACCCAAAATGATTATAGGCAATGTAAATAACCTATTAAGGAAGAAATTAACGGTTATTTGCTTATGAAAAGCCCGATTATTGGAAACTTCGAATTTCGAAATCCAGTTATATTATGTCATCGAGCCTGGGTTACAGGCGAATGAAGCGACATATTGCAGCAATTTAAACGCTGATCTACTTAAAATAACATCCTTAATCCAAAATAACCGATACATGCAGAATCTGTGACAATAACTTTTATCCGTTCAAAAACAGTAAGGCTAACCATCAGGGTTTTTTGCAAAAAATTGAAAATATTTTATTGTCGAAATTTCAACCCAAAATGATTATAGGCAATGTAAATAACCTATTAAGGAAGAAATTAACGGTTATTTGCTTATGAAAATCCCGATTATTGGCAACTTCGAATTTCGAAATCCAGTTATATTATGTCATCGAACCTGGGTTACAGGCGAATGAAGCGACATATTGCAGCAATTTAAACGCTGATCTACTTAAAATAACATCCTTAATCCAAAATAACCGATACATGCAGAATCTGTGACAATAAATTTTATCCGTTCAAAAACAGTAAGGCTAACCATCAGGGTTTTTTGCAAAAAATTGAAAATATTTTATTGTCGAAATTTCAACCCAAAATGATTATAGGCAATGTAAATAACCTATTAAGGAAGAAATTAACGGCTATTTGCTTATGAAAAGCCCGATTATTGGCAACTTCGAATTTCGAAGTCCAGTTATATTATGTCATCGAACCTGGGTTACAGGCGAATGAAGCGACATATTGCAGCAATTTAAACGCTGATCTACTTAAAATAACATCCTTAATCCAAAATAACCGATACATGCAGAATCTGTGACAATAAATTTTATCCGTTCAAAAACAGTAAGGCTAACCATCAGGGTTTTTTGCAAAAAATTGAAAATATTTTATTGTCGAAATTTCAACCCAAAATGATTATAGGCAATGTAAATAACCTATTAAGGAAGAAATTAACGGTTATTTGCTTATGAAAAGCCCGATTATTGGCAACTTCGAATTTCGAAATCCAGTTATATTATGTCATCGAACCTGGGTTACAGGCGAATGAAGCGACAGATTGCAGCAATTTAAACGCTGATCTACTTAAAATAACATCCTTAATCCAAAATAACCGATACATGCAGAATCTGTGACAATAACTTTTATCCGTTCAAAAACAGTAAGGTAACCATCAGGGTTTTTTGCAAAAAATTGAAAATATTTTATTGTCGAAATTTCAACCCAAAATGATTATAGGCAATGTAAATAACCTATTAAGGAAGAAATTAACGGTTATTTGCTTATGAAAAGCCCGATTATTGGCAACTTCGAATTTCGAAGTCCAGTTATATTATGTCATCGAACCTGGGTTACAGGCGAATGAAGCGACATATTGCAGCAATTTAAACGCTGATCTACTTAAAATAACATCCTTAATCCAAAATAACCGATACATGCAGAATCTGTGACAATAAATTTTATCCGTTCAAAAACAGTAAGGCTAACTAACCATCAGGGTTTTTTGCAAAAAATTGAAAATATTTTATTGTCGAAATTTCAACCCAAAATGATTATAGGCAATGTAAATAACCTATTAAGGAAGAAATTAACGGTTATTTGCTTATGAAAAGCCCGATTATTGGAAACTTCGAATTTCGAAATCCAGTTATATTATGTCATCGAGCCTGGGTTACAGGCGAATGAAGCGACATATTGCAGCAATTTAAACGCTGATCTACTTAAAATAACATCCTTAATCCAAAATAACCGATAGATGCAGAATCTGTGACAATAACTTTTATCCGTTCAAAAACAGTAAGGCTAACCATCAGGGTTTTTTGCAAAAAATTGAAAATATTTTATTGTCGAAATTTCAACCCAAAATGATTATAGGCAATGTAAATAACCTATTAAGGAAGAAATTAACGGTTATTTGCTTATGAAAATCCCGATTATTGGCAACTTCGAATTTCGAAATCCAGTTATATTATGTCATCGAACCTGGGTTACAGGCGAATGAAGCGACATATTGCAGCAATTTAAACGCTGATCTACTTAAAATAACATCCTTAATCCAAAATAACCGATACATGCAGAATCTGTGACAATAAATTTTATCCGTTCAAAAACAGTAAGGCTAACCATCAGGGTTTTTTGCAAAAAATTGAAAATATTTTATTGTCGAAATTTCAACCCAAAATGATTATAGGCAATGTAAATAACCTATTAAGGAAGAAATTAACGGTTATTTGCTTATGAAAAGCCCGATTATTGGAAACTTCGAATTTCGAAATCCAGTTATATTATGTCATCGAGCCTGGGTTACAGGCGAATGAAGCGACATATTGCAGCAATTTAAACGCTGATCTACTTAAAATAACATCCTTAATCCAAAATAACCGATACATGCAGAATCTGTGGCAATAAATTTTATCCGTTCAAAAACAGTAAGGCTAACCATCAGGGTTTTTTGCAAAAAATTGAAAATATTTTATTGTCGAAATTTCAACCCAAAATGATTATAGGCAATGTAAATAACCTATTAAGGAAGAAATTAACGGTTATTTGCTTATGAAAAGCCCGATTATTGGAAACTTCGAATTTCGAAATCCAGTTATATTATGTCATCGAACCTGGGTTACAGGCGAATGAAGCGACATATTGCAGCAATTTAAACGCTGATCTACTTAAAATAACATCCTTAATCCAAAATAACCGATACATGCAGAATCTGTGACAATAAATTTTATCCGTTCAAAAACAGTAAGGCTAACCATCAGGGTTTTTTGCAAAAAATTGAAAATATTTTATTGTCGAAATTTCAACCCAAAATGATTATAGGCAATGTAAATAACCTATTAAGGAAGAAATTAACGGTTATTTGCTTATGAAAAGCCCGATTATTGGCAACTTCGAATTTCGAAATCCAGTTATATTATGTCATCGAACCTGGGTTATAGGCGAATGAAGCGACATATTGCAGCAATTTAAACGCTGATCTACTTAAAATAACATCCTTAATCCAAAATAACCGATACATGCAGAATCTGTGACAATAAATTTTATCCGTTCAAAAACAGTAAGGCTAACCATCAGGGTTTTTTGCAAAAAATTGAAAATATTTTATTGTCGAAATTTCAACCCAAAATGATTATAGGCAATGTAAATAACCTATTAAGGAAGAAATTAACGGTTATTTGCTTATGAAAAGCCCGATTATTGGCAACTTCGAATTTCGAAGTCCAGTTATATTATGTCATCGAACCTGGGTTACAGGCGAATGAAGCGACATATTGCAGCAATTTAAACGCTGATCTACTTAAAATAACATCCTTAATCCAAAATAACCGATACATGCAGAATCTGTGACAATAAATTTTATCCGTTCAAAAACAGTAAGGCTAACCATCAGGGTTTTTTGCAAAAAATTGAAAATATTTTATTGTCGAAATTTCAACCCAAAATGATTATAGGCAATGTAAATAACCTATTAAGGAAGAAATTAACGGTTATTTGCTTATGAAAAGCCCGATTATTGGAAACTTCGAATTTCGAAATCCAGTTATATTATGTCATCGAGCCTGGGTTACAGGCGAATGAAGCGACATATTGCAGCAATTTAAACGCTGATCTACTTAAAATAACATCCTTAATCCAAAATAACCGATACATGCAGAATCTGTGGCAATAAATTTTATCCGTTCAAAAACAGTAAGGCTAACCATCAGGGTTTTTTGCAAAAAATTGAAAATATTTTATTGTCGAAATTTCAACCCAAAATGATTATAGGCAATGTAAATAACCTATTAAGGAAGAAATTAACGGTTATTTGCTTATGAAAAGCCCGATTATTGGAAACTTCGAATTTCGAAATCCAGTTATATTATGTCATCGAGCCTGGGTTACAGGCGAATGAAGCGACATATTGCAGCAATTTAAACGCTGATCTACTTAAAATAACATCCTTAATCCAAAATAACCGATACATGCAGAATCTGTGACAATAACTTTTATCCGTTCAAAAACAGTAAGGCTAACCATCAGGGTTTTTTGCAAAAAATTGAAAATATTTTATTGTCGAAATTTCAACCCAAAATGATTATAGGCAATGTAAATAACCTATTAAGGAAGAAATTAACGGTTATTTGCTTATGAAAATCCCGATTATTGGCAACTTCGAATTTCGAAATCCAGTTATATTATGTCATCGAACCTGGGTTACAGGCGAATGAAGCGACATATTGCAGCAATTTAAACGCTGATCTACTTAAAATAACATCCTTAATCCAAAATAACCGATACATGCAGAATCTGTGACAATAAATTTTATCCGTTCAAAAACAGTAAGGCTAACCATCAGGGTTTTTTGCAAAAAATTGAAAATATTTTATTGTCGAAATTTCAACCCAAAATGATTATAGGCAATGTAAATAACCTATTAAGGAAGAAATTAACGGTTATTTGCTTATGAAAAGCCCGATTATTGGCAACTTCGAATTTCGAAATCCAGTTATATTATGTCATCGAACCTGGGTTACAGGCGAATGAAGCGACATATTGCAGCAATTTAAACGCTGATCTACTTAAAATAACATCCTTAATCCAAAATAACCGATACATGCAGAATCTGTGACAATAAATTTTATCCGTTCAAAAACAGTAAGGCTAACCATCAGGGTTTTTTGCAAAAAATTGAAAATATTTTATTGTCGAAATTTCAACCCAAAATGATTATAGGCAATGTAAATAACCTATTAAGGAAGAAATTAACGGTTATTTGCTTATGAAAAGCCCGATTATTGCAAACTTCGAATTTCGAAATCCAGTTATATTATGTCATCGAACCTGGGTTACAGGCGAATGAAGCGACATATTGCAGCAATTTAAACGCTGATCTACTTAAAATAACATCCTTAATCCAAAATAACCGATACATGCAGAATCTGTGACAATAAATTTTATCCGTTCAAAAACAGTAAGGCTAACCATCAGGGTTTTTTGCAAAAAATTGAAAATATTTTATTGTCGAAATTTCAACCCAAAATGATTATAGGCAATGTAAATAACCTATTAAGGAAGAAATTAACGGTTATTTGCTTATGAAAAGCCCGATTATTGGCAACTTCGAATTTCGAAATCCAGTTATATTATGTCATCGAGCCTGGGTTACAAGCGAATGAAGCGACATATTGCAGCAATTTAAACGCTGATCTACTTAAAATAACATCCTTAAACCAAAATAACCGATACATGCAGAATCTGTGACAATAACTTTTATCCGTTCAAAAACAGTAAGGCTAACCATCAGGGTTTTTTGCAAAAAATTGAAAATATTTTATTGTCGAAATTTCAACCCAAAATGATTATAGGCAATGTAAATAACCTATTAAGGAAGAAATTAACGGTTATTTGCTTATGAAAAGCCCGATTATTGGCAACTTCGAATTTCGAAATCCAGTTATATTATGTCATCGAACCTGGGTTACAGGCGAATGAAGCGACATATTGCAGCAATTTAAACGCTGATCTACTTAAAATAACATCCTTAATCCAAAATAACCGATACATGCAGAATCTGTGACAATAAATTTTATCCGTTCAAAAACAGTAAGGCTAACCATCAGGGTTTTTTGCAAAAAATTGAAAATATTTTATTGTCGAAATTTCAACCCAAAATGATTATAGGCAATGTAAATAACCTATTAAGGAAGAAATTAACGGTTATTTGCTTATGAAAAGCCCGATTATTGGAAACTTCGAATTTCGAAATCCAGTTATATTATGTCATCGAGCCTGGGTTACAGGCGAATGAAGCGACATATTGCAGCAATTTAAACGCTGATCTACTTAAAATAACATCCTTAATCCAAAATAACCGATACATGCAGAATCTGTGATAATAACTTTTATCCGTTCAAAAACAGTAAGGCTAACCATCAGGGTTTTTTGCAAAAAATTGAAAATATTTTATTGTCGAAATTTCAACCCAAAATGATTATAGGCAATGTAAATAACCTATTAAGGAAGAAATTAACGGTTATTTGCTTATGAAAAGCCCGATTATTGGCAACTTCGAATTTCGAAATCCAGTTATATTATGTCATCGAACCTGGGTTACAGGCGAATGAAGCGACATATTGCAGCAATTTAAACGCTGATCTACTTAAAATAACATCCTTAATCCAAAATAACCGATACATGCAGAATCTGTGACAATAAATTTTATCCGTTCAAAAACAGTAAGGCTAACTAACCATCAGGGTTTTTTGCAAAAAATTGAAAATATTTTATTGCCGAAATTTCAACCCAAAATGATTATAGGCAATGTAAATAACCTATTAAGGAAGAAATTAACGGTTATTTGCTTATGAAAAGCCCGATTATTGGAAACTTCGAATTTCGAAATCCAGTTATATTATGTCATCGAACCTGGGTTACAGGCGAATGAAGCGACATATTGCAGCAATTTAAACGCTGATCTACTTAAAATAACATCCTTAATCCAAAATAACCGATAGATGCAGAATCTGTGACAATAAATTTTATCCGTTCAAAAACAGTAAGGCTACATCAGGGTTTTTTGCAAAAAATTGAAAATATTTTATTGTCAAAATTTCAACCCAAAATGATTATAGGCAATGTAAATAACCTATTAAGGAAGAAATTAACGGTTATTTGCTTATGAAAAGCCCGATTATTAGCAACTTCGAATTTCGAAATCCAGTTATATTAAGTCATCGAACCTGGGTTACAGGCGAATGAAGCGACATATTGCAGCAATTTAAACGCTGATCTACTTAAAATAACATCCTTAATCCAAAATAACCGATACATGCAGAATCTGTGACAATAAATTTTATCCGTTCAAAAACAGTAAGGCTAACCATCAGGGTTTTTTGCAAAAAATTGAAAATATTTTATTGTCGAAATTTCAACCCAAAATGATTATAGGCAATGTAAATAACCTATTAAGGAAGAAATTAACGGTTATTTGCTTATGAAAAGCCCGATTATTGGAAACTTCGAATTTCGAAATCCAGTTATATTATGTCATCGAGCCTGGGTTACAGGCGAATGAAGCGACATATTGCAGCAATTTAAACGCTGATCTACTTAAAATAACATCCTTAATCCAAAATAACCGATAGATGCAGAATCTGTGACAATAAATTTTATCCGTTCAAAAACAGTAAGGCTAACCATCAGGGTTTTTTGCAAAAAATTGAAAATATTTTATTGTCGAAATTTCAACCCAAAATGATTATAGGCAATGTAAATAACCTATTAAGGAAGAAATTAACGGTTATTTGCTTATGAAAAGCCCGATTATTGCAAACTTCGAATTTCGAAATCCAGTTATATTATGTCATCGAACCTGGGTTACAGGCGAATGAAGCGACATATTGCAGCAATTTAAACGCTGATCTACTTAAAATAACATCCTTAATCCAAAATAACCGATACATGCAGAATCTGTGGCAATAAATTTTATCCGTTCAAAAACAGTAAGGCTAACCATCAGGGTTTTTTGCAAAAAATTGAAAATATTTTATTGTCGAAATTTCAACCCAAAATGATTATAGGCAATGTAAATAACCTATTAAGGAAGAAATTAACGGTTATTTGCTTATGAAAAGCCCGATTATTGGAAACTTCGAATTTCGAAATCCAGTTATATTATGTCATCGAGCCTGGGTTACAGGCGAATGAAGCGACATATTGCAGCAATTTAAACGCTGATCTACTTAAAATAACATCCTTAACAACAACAATAAATTTTGTCCGTGACAATAAATTTTATCCGTTCAAAAACAGTAAGGCTAACCATCAGGGTTTTTTGCAAAAAATTGAAAATATTTTATTGTCGAAATTTCAACCCAAAATGATTATAGGCAATGTAAATAACCTATTAAGGAAGAAATTAACGGTTATTTGCTTATGAAAAGCCCGATTATTGGCAACTTCGAATTTCGAAATCCAGTTATATTATGTCATCGAACCTGGGTTACAGGCGAATGAAGCGACATATTGCAGCAATTTAAACGCTGATCTACTTAAAATAACATCCTTAATCCAAAATAACCGATACATGCAGAATCTGTGACAATAAATTTTATCCGTTCAAAAACAGTAAGGCTAACCATCAGGGTTTTTTGCAAAAAATTGAAAATATTTTATTGTCGAAATTTCAACCCAAAATGATTATAGGCAATGTAAATAACCTATTAAGGAAGAAATTAACGGTTATTTGCTTATGAAAAGCCCGATTATTGGAAACTTCGAATTTCGAAATCCAGTTATATTATGTCATCGAACCTGGGTTATAGGCGAATGAAGCGACATATTGCAGCAATTTAAACGCTGATCTACTTAAAATAACATCCTTAATCCAAAATAACCGATACATGCAGAATCTGTGACAATAAATTTTATCCGTTCAAAAACAGTAAGGCTAACCATCAGGGTTTTTTGCAAAAAATTGAAAATATTTTATTGTCGAAATTTCAACCCAAAATGATTATAGGCAATGTAAATAACCTATTAAGGAAGAAATTAACGGTTATTTGCTTATGAAAAGCCCGATTATTGGAAACTTCGAATTTCGAAATCCAGTTATATTATGTCATCGAGCCTGGGTTACAGGCGAATGAAGCGACATATTGCAGCAATTTAAACGCTGATCTACTTAAAATAACATCCTTAATCCAAAATAACCGATACATGCAGAATCTGTGACAATAAATTTTATCCGTTCAAAAACAGTAAGGCTAACCATCAGGGTTTTTTGCAAAAAATTGAAAATATTTTATTGTCGAAATTTCAACCCAAAATGATTATAGGCAATGTAAATAACCTATTAAGGAAGAAATTAACGGTTATTTGCTTATGAAAAGCCCGATTATTGGCAACTTCGAATTTCGAAATCCAGTTATATTATGTCATCGAACCTGGGTTATAGGCGAATGAAGCGACATATTGCAGCAATTTAAACGCTGATCTACTTAAAATAACATCCTTAATCCAAAATAACCGATACATGCAGAATCTGTGACAATAAATTTTATCCGTTCAAAAACAGTAAGGCTAACCATCAGGGTTTTTTGCAAAAAATTGAAAATATTTTATTGTCGAAATTTCAACCCAAAATGATTATAGGCAATGTAAATAACCTATTAAGGAAGAAATTAACGGTTATTTGCTTATGAAAAGCCCGATTATTGGAAACTTCGAATTTCGAAATCCAGTTATATTATGTCATCGAGCCTGGGTTACAGGCGAATGAAGCGACATATTGCAGCAATTTAAACGCTGATCTACTTAAAATAACATCCTTAATCCAAAATAACCGATACATGCAGAATCTGTGACAATAACTTTTATCCGTTCAAAAACAGTAAGGCTAGCAACCATCAGGGTTTTTTGCAAAAAATTGAAAATATTTTATTGTCGAAATTTCAACCCAAAATGATTATAGGCAATGTAAATAACCTATTAAGGAAGAAATTAACGGTTATTTGCTTATGAAAAGCCCGATTATTGGAAACTTCGAATTTCGAAATCCAGTTATATTATGTCATCGAGCCTGGGTTACAGGCGAATGAAGCGACATATTGCAGCAATTTAAACGCTGATCAACTTAAAATAACATCCTTAATCCAAAATAACCGATACATGCAGAATCTGTGACAATAAATTTTATCCGTTCAAAAACAGTAAGGCTAACCATCAGGGTTTTTTGCAAAAAATTGAAAATATTTTATTGTCGAAATTTCAACCCAAAATGATTATAGGCAATGTAAATAACCTATTAAGGAAGAAATTAACGGTTATTTGCTTATGAAAAGCCCGATTATTGGAAACTACGAATTTCGAAATCCAGTTATATTATGTCATCGAACCTGGGTTACAGGCGAATGAAGCGACATATTGCAGCAATTTAAACGCTGATCTACTTAAAATAACATCCTTAATCCAAAATAACCGATAGATGCAGAATCTGTGACAATAAATTTTATCCGTTCAAAAACAGTAAGGCTAACCATCAGGGTTTTTTGCAAAAAATTGAAAATATTTTATTGTCGAAATTTCAACCCAAAATGATTATAGGCAATGTAAATAACCTATTAAGGAAGAAATTAACGGTTATTTGCTTATGAAAAGCCCGATTATTGGAAACTACGAATTTCGAAATCCAGTTATATTATGTCATCGAACCTGGGTTACAGGCGAATGAAGCGACATATTGCAGCAATTTAAACGCTGATCTACTTAAAATAACATCCTTAATCCAAAATAACCGATACATGCAGAATCTGTGACAATAAATTTTATCCGTTCAAAAACAGTAAGGCTACATCAGGGTTTTTTGCAAAAAATTGAAAATATTTTATTGTCGAAATTTCAACCCAAAATGATTATAGGCAATGTAAATAACCTATTAAGGAAGAAATTAACGGTTATTTGCTTATGAAAAGCCCGATTATTGCAAACTTCGAATTTCGAAATCCAGTTATATTATGTCATCGAACCTGGGTTACAGGCGAATGAAGCGACATATTGCAGCAATTTAAACGCTGATCTACTTAAAATAACATCCTTAAACCAAAATAACCGATACATGCAGAATCTGTGACAATAACTTTTATCCGTTCAAAAACAGTAAGGCTAACTAACCATCAGGGTTTTTTGCAAAAAATTGAAAATATTTTATTGTCGAAATTTCAACCCAAAATGATTATAGGCAATGTAAATAACCTATTAAGGAAGAAATTAACGGTTATTTGCTTATGAAAAGCCCGATTATTAGCAACTTCGAATTTCGAAATCCAGTTATATTAAGTCATCGAACCTGGGTTACAGGCGAATGAAGCGACATATTGCAGCAATTTAAACGCTGATCTACTTAAAATAACATCCTTAATCCAAAATAACCGATAGATGCAGAATCTGTGACAATAAATTTTATCCGTTCAAAAACAGTAAGGCTAACCATCAGGGTTTTTTGTAAAAAATTGAAAATATTTTATTGTCGAAATTTCAACCCAAAATGATTATAGGCAATGTAAATAACCTATTAAGGAAGAAATTAACGGTTATTTGCTTATGAAAAGCCCGATTATTAGCAACTTCGAATTTCGAAATCCAGTTATATTATGTCATCGAACCTGGGTTACAGGCGAATGAAGCGACATATTGCAGCAATTTAAACGCTGATCTACTTAAAATAACATCCTTAAACCAAAATAACCGATACATGCAGAATCTGTGACAATAAATTTTATCCGTTCAAAAACAGTAAGGCCATCAGGGTTTTTTGCAAAAAATTGAAAATATTTTATTGTCGAAATTTCAACCCAAAATGATTATAGGCAATGTAAATAACCTATTAAGGAAGAAATTAACGGTTATTTGCTTATGAAAAGCCCGATTATTGGCAACTTCGAATTTCGAAATCCAGTTATATTATGTCATCGAGCCTGGGTTACAAGCGAATGAAGCGACATATTGCAGCAATTTAAACGCTGATCTACTTAAAATAACATCCTTAAACCAAAATAACCGATACATGCAGAATCTGTGACAATAAATTTTATCCGTTCAAAAACAGTAAGGCCATCAGGGTTTTTTGCAAAAAATTGAAAATATTTTATTGTCGAAATTTCAACCCAAAATGATTATAGGCAATGTAAATAACCTATTAAGGAAGAAATTAACGGTTATTTGCTTATGAAAAGCCCGATTATTGGCAACTTCGAATTTCGAAATCCAGTTATATTATGTCATCGAACCTGGGTTACAGGCGAATGAAGCGACATATTGCAGCAATTTAAACGCTGATCTACTTAAAATAACATCCTTAATCCAAAATAACCGATACATGCAGAATCTGTGACAATAAATTTTATCCATTCAAAAACAGTAAGGCTAACCATCAGGGTTTTTTGCAAAAAATTGAAAATATTTTATTGTCGAAATTTCAACCCAAAATGATTATAGGCAATGTAAATAACCTATTAAGGAAGAAATTAACGGTTATTTGCTTATGAAAAGCCCGATTATTGGAAACTTCGAATTTCGAAATCCAGTTATATTATGTCATCGAGCCTGGGTTACAGGCGAATGAAGCGACATATTGCAGCAATTTAAACGCTGATCTACTTAAAATAACATCCTTAATCCAAAATAACCGATAGATGCAGAATCTGTGACAATAAATTTTATCCGTTCAAAAACAGTAAGGCTAACCATCAGGGTTTTTTGCAAAAAATTGAAAATATTTTATTGTCGAAATTTCAACCCAAAATGATTATAGGCAATGTAAATAACCTATTAAGGAAGAAATTAACGGTTATTTGCTTATGAAAAGCCCGATTATTGGAAACTTCGAATTTCGAAATCCAGTTATATTATGTCATCGAACCTGGGTTACAGGCGAATGAAGCGACATATTGCAGCAATTTAAACGCTGATCTACTTAAAATAACATCCTTAATCCAAAATAACCGATACATGCAGAATCTGTGACAATTAATTTTATCCGTTCAAAAACAGTAAGTCGAAATTTCAACCCAAAATGATTATAGGCAATGTAAATAACCTATTAAGGAAGAAATTAACGGTTATTTGCTTATGAAAAGCCCGATTATTGGAAACTTCGAATTTCGAAATCCAGTTATATTATGTCATCGAGCCTGGGTTACAGGCGAATGAAGCGACATATTGCAGCAATTTAAACGCTGATCTACTTAAAATAACATCCTTAATCCAAAATAACCGATAGATGCAGAATCTGTGACAATAAATTTTATCCGTTCAAAAACAGTAAGGCTAACCATCAGGGTTTTTTGCAAAAAATTGAAAATATTTTATTGTCGAAATTTCAACCCAAAATGATTATAGGCAATGTAAATAACCTATTAAGGAAGAAATTAACGGTTATTTGCTTATGAAAAGCCCGATTATTGGAAACTTCGAATTTCGAAATCCAGTTATATTATGTCATCGAACCTGGGTTACAGGCGAATGAAGCGACATATTGCAGCAATTTAAACGCTGATCTACTTAAAATAACATCCTTAATCCAAAATAACCGATACATGCAGAATCTGTGACAATTAATTTTATCCGTTCAAAAACAGTAAGTCGAAATTTCAACCCAAAATGATTATAGGCAATGTAAATAACCTATTAAGGAAGAAATTAACGGTTATTTGCTTATGAAAAGCCCGATTATTGGAAACTTCGAATTTCGAAATCCAGTTATATTATGTCATCGAGCCTGGGTTACAGGCGAATGAAGCGACATATTGCAGCAATTTAAACGCTGATCTACTTAAAATAACATCCTTAATCCAAAATAACCGATACATGCAGAATCTGTGACAATAACTTTTATCCGTTCAAAAACAGTAAGGCTAACCATCAGGGTTTTTTGTAAAAAATTGAAAATATTTTATTGTCGAAATTTCAACCCAAAATGATTATAGGCAATGTAAATAACCTATTAAGGAAGAAATTAACGGTTATTTGCTTATGAAAAGCCCGATTATTGGAAACTTCGAATTTCGAAATCCAGTTATATTATGTCATCGAGCCTGGGTTACAGGCGAATGAAGCGACATATTGCAGCAATTTAAACGCTGATCTACTTAAAATAACATCCTTAATCCAAAATAACCGATAGATGCAGAATCTGTGACAATAAATTTTATCCGTTCAAAAACAGTAAGGCTAACCATCAGGGTTTTTTGCAAAAAATTGAAAATATTTTATTGTCGAAATTTCAACCCAAAATGATTATAGGCAATGTAAATAACCTATTAAGGAAGAAATTAACGGTTATTTGCTTATGAAAAGCCCGATTATTGGAAACTTCGAATTTCGAAATCCAGTTATATTATGTCATCGAGCCTGGGTTACAGGCGAATGAAGCGACATATTGCAGCAATTTAAACGCTGATCTACTTAAAATAACATCCTTAATCCAAAATAACCGATAGATGCAGAATCTGTGACAATAAATTTTATCCGTTCAAAAACAGTAAGGCTAACCATCAGGGTTTTTTGCAAAAAATTGAAAATATTTTATTGTCGAAATTTCAACCCAAAATGATTATAGGCAATGTAAATAACCTATTAAGGAAGAAATTAACGGTTATTTGCTTATGAAAAGCCCGATTATTGGAAACTTCGAATTTCGAAATCCAGTTATATTATGTCATCGAACCTGGGTTACAGGCGAATGAAGCGACATATTGCAGCAATTTAAACGCTGATCTACTTAAAATAACATCCTTAATCCAAAATAACCGATACATGCAGAATCTGTGACAATTAATTTTATCCGTTCAAAAACAGTAAGTCGAAATTTCAACCCAAAATGATTATAGGCAATGTAAATAACCTATTAAGGAAGAAATTAACGGTTATTTGCTTATGAAAAGCCCGATTATTGGAAACTTCGAATTTCGAAATCCAGTTATATTATGTCATCGAGCCTGGGTTACAGGCGAATGAAGCGACATATTGCAGCAATTTAAACGCTGATCTACTTAAAATAACATCCTTAATCCAAAATAACCGATACATGCAGAATCTGTGACAATAACTTTTATCCGTTCAAAAACAGTAAGGCTAACCATCAGGGTTTTTTGTAAAAAATTGAAAATATTTTATTGTCGAAATTTCAACCCAAAATGATTATAGGCAATGTAAATAACCTATTAAGGAAGAAATTAACGGTTATTTGCTTATGAAAAGCCCGATTATTGGAAACTTCGAATTTCGAAATCCAGTTATATTATGTCATCGAGCCTGGGTTACAGGCGAATGAAGCGACATATTGCAGCAATTTAAACGCTGATCTACTTAAAATAACATCCTTAATCCAAAATAACCGATAGATGCAGAATCTGTGACAATAAATTTTATCCGTTCAAAAACAGTAAGGCTAACCATCAGGGTTTTTTGCAAAAAATTGAAAATATTTTATTGTCGAAATTTCAACCCAAAATGATTATAGGCAATGTAAATAACCTATTAAGGAAGAAATTAACGGTTATTTGCTTATGAAAAGCCCGATTATTGGAAACTTCGAATTTCGAAATCCAGTTATATTATGTCATCGAGCCTGGGTTACAGGCGAATGAAGCGACATATTGCAGCAATTTAAACGCTGATCTACTTAAAATAACATCCTTAATCCAAAATAACCGATAGATGCAGAATCTGTGACAATAAATTTTATCCGTTCAAAAACAGTAAGGCTAACCATCAGGGTTTTTTGCAAAAAATTGAAAATATTTTATTGTCGAAATTTCAACCCAAAATGATTATAGGCAATGTAAATAACCTATTAAGGAAGAAATTAACGGTTATTTGCTTATGAAAAGCCCGATTATTGGAAACTTCGAATTTCGAAATCCAGTTATATTATGTCATCGAGCCTGGGTTACAGGCGAATGAAGCGACATATTGCAGCAATTTAAACGCTGATCTACTTAAAATAACATCCTTAATCCAAAATAACCGATAGATGCAGAATCTGTGACAATAAATTTTATCCGTTCAAAAACAGTAAGGCTAACCATCAGGGTTTTTTGCAAAAAATTGAAAATATTTTATTGTCGAAATTTCAACCCAAAATGATTATAGGCAATGTAAATAACCTATTAAGGAAGAAATTAACGGTTATTTGCTTATGAAAAGCCCGATTATTGGAAACTTCGAATTTCGAAATCCAGTTATATTATGTCATCGAACCTGGGTTACAGGCGAATGAAGCGACATATTGCAGCAATTTAAACGCTGATCTACTTAAAATAACATCCTTAATCCAAAATAACCGATACATGCAGAATCTGTGACAATTAATTTTATCCGTTCAAAAACAGTAAGTCGAAATTTCAACCCAAAATGATTATAGGCAATGTAAATAACCTATTAAGGAAGAAATTAACGGTTATTTGCTTATGAAAAGCCCGATTATTGGAAACTTCGAATTTCGAAATCCAGTTATATTATGTCATCGAGCCTGGGTTACAGGCGAATGAAGCGACATATTGCAGCAATTTAAACGCTGATCTACTTAAAATAACATCCTTAATCCAAAATAACCGATACATGCAGAATCTGTGACAATAACTTTTATCCGTTCAAAAACAGTAAGGCTAACCATCAGGGTTTTTTGTAAAAAATTGAAAATATTTTATTGTCGAAATTTCAACCCAAAATGATTATAGGCAATGTAAATAACCTATTAAGGAAGAAATTAACGGTTATTTGCTTATGAAAAGCCCGATTATTGGAAACTTCGAATTTCGAAATCCAGTTATATTATGTCATCGAGCCTGGGTTACAGGCGAATGAAGCGACATATTGCAGCAATTTAAACGCTGATCTACTTAAAATAACATCCTTAATCCAAAATAACCGATAGATGCAGAATCTGTGACAATAAATTTTATCCGTTCAAAAACAGTAAGGCTAACCATCAGGGTTTTTTGCAAAAAATTGAAAATATTTTATTGTCGAAATTTCAACCCAAAATGATTATAGGCAATGTAAATAACCTATTAAGGAAGAAATTAACGGTTATTTGCTTATGAAAAGCCCGATTATTGGAAACTTCGAATTTCGAAATCCAGTTATATTATGTCATCGAGCCTGGGTTACAGGCGAATGAAGCGACATATTGCAGCAATTTAAACGCTGATCTACTTAAAATAACATCCTTAATCCAAAATAACCGATACATGCAGAATCTGTGACAATAACTTTTATCCGTTCAAAAACAGTAAGGCTTACCATCCGGATTTTTGCAAAAAATTGAAAATATTTTATTGTCGGAATTTCAACCCGATTATAGGCAATGTAAATAACCTATTAAGGAAGAAATTAACGATTATTTGCTTATGAAAAGCCCGATTATTGGAAACTTCGAATTTCGAAATCCAGTTATATTATGTCATCGAACCTGGGTTACAGGCGAATGAAGCGACATATTGCAGCAATTTAAACGCTGATCTACTTAAAATAACATCCTTAATCCAAAATAACCGATAGATGCAGAATCTGTGACAATAAATTTTATCCGTTCAAAAACAGTAAGGCTAACCATCAGGGTTTTTTGCAAAAAATTGAAAATATTTTATTGTCGAAATTTCAACCCAAAATGATTATAGGCAATGTAAATAACCTATTAAGGAAGAAATTAACGGTTATTTGCTTATGAAAAGCCCGATTATTGGAAACTTCGAATTTCGAAATCCAGTTATATTATGTCATCGAGCCTGGGTTACAGGCGAATGAAGCGACATATTGCAGCAATTTAAACGCTGATCTACTTAAAATAACATCCTTAATCCAAAATAACCGATACATGCAGAATCTGTGACAATAACTTTTATCCGTTCAAAAACAGTAAGGCTAACCATCAGGGTTTTTTGTAAAAAATTGAAAATATTTTATTGCCGAAATTTCAACCCAAAATGATTATAGGCAATGTAAATAACCTATTAAGGAAGAAATTAACGGTTATTTGCTTATGAAAAGCCCGATTATTGGAAACTTCGAATTTCGAAATCCAGTTATATTATGTCATCGAACCTGGGTTACAGGCGAATGAAGCGACATATTGCAGCAATTTAAACGCTGATCTACTTAAAATAACATCCTTAATCCAAAATAACCGATACATGCAGAATCTGTGGCAATAAATTTTATCCGTTCAAAAACAGTAAGGCTAACCATCAGGGTTTTTTGTAAAAAATTGAAAATATTTTATTGCCGAAATTTCAACCCAAAATGATTATAGGCAATGTAAATAACCTATTAAGGAAGAAATTAACGGTTATTTGCTTATGAAAAGCCCGATTATTGGAAACTTCGAATTTCGAAATCCAGTTATATTATGTCATCGAACCTGGGTTACAGGCGAATGAAGCGACATATTGCAGCAATTTAAACGCTGATCTACTTAAAATAACATCCTTAATACAAAATAACCGATACATGCAGAATCTGTGACAATAAATTGTATCCGTTCAAAAACAGTAAGGCTAACCATCAGGGTTTTTTGCAAAAAATTGAAAATATTTTATTGTCGGAATTTCAACCCGATTATAGGCAATGTAAATAACCTATTAAGGAAGAAATTAACGATTATTTGCTTATGAAAAGCCCGATTATTGGAAACTTCGAATTTCGAAATCCAGTTATATTATGTCATCGAACCTGGGTTACAGGCGAATGAAGCGACATATTGCAGCAATTTAAACGCTGATCTACTTAAAATAACATCCTTAAACCAAAATAACCGATACATGCAGAATCTGTGACAATAACTTTTATCCGTTCAAAAACAGTAAGGCTAACCATCAGGGTTTTTTGTAAAAAATTGAAAATATTTTATTGTCGAAATTTCAACCCAAAATGATTATAGGCAATGTAAATAACCTATTAAGGAAGAAATTAACGGTTATTTGCTTATGAAAAGCCCGATTATTGGAAACTTCGAATTTCGAAATCCAGTTATATTATGTCATCGAGCCTGGGTTACAGGCGAATGAAGCGACATATTGCAGCAATTTAAACGCTGATCTACTTAAAATAACATCCTTAATCCAAAATAACCGATACATGCAGAATCTGTGACAATAAATTGTATACGTTCAAAAACAGTAAGGCTAACCATCAGGGTTTTTTGCAAAAAATTGAAAATATTTTATTGTCGGAATTTCAACCCGATTATAGGCAATGTAAATAACCTATTAAGGAAGAAATTAACGATTATTTGCTTATGAAAAGCCCGATTATTGGAAACTTCGAATTTCGAAATCCAGTTATATTATGTCATCGAACCTGGGTTACAGGCGAATGAAGCGACATATTGCAGCAATTTAAACGCTGATCTACTTAAAATAACATCCTTAATCCAAAATAACCGATACATGCAGAATCTGTGGCAATAAATTTTATCCGTTCAAAAACAGTAAGGCTAACCATCAGGGTTTTTTGCAAAAAATTGAAAATATTTTATTGTCGGAATTTCAACCCGATTATAGGCAATGTAAATAACCTATTAAGGAAGAAATTAACGATTATTTGCTTATGAAAAGCCCGATTATTGGAAACTTCGAATTTCGAAATCCAGTTATATTATGTCATCGAACCTGGGTTACAGGCGAATGAAGCGACATATTGCAGCAATTTAAACGCTGATCTACTTAAAATAACATCCTTAATCCAAAATAACCGATACATGCAGAATCTGTGACAATAACTTTTATCCGTTCAAAAACAGTAAGGCTTACCATCAGGATTTTTGCAAAAAATTGAAAATATTTTATTGTCGGAATTTCAACCCGATTATAGGCAATGTAAATAACCTATTAAGGAAGAAATTAACGATTATTTGCTTATGAAAAGCCCGATTATTGGAAACTTCGAATTTCGAAATCCAGTTATATTATGTCATCGAACCTGGGTTACAGGCGAATGAAGCGACATATTGCAGCAATTTAAACGCTGATCTACTTAAAATAACATCCTTAATCCAAAATAACCGATAGATGCAGAATCTGTGACAATAAATTTTATCCGTTCAAAATCAGTAAGGCTAATCATCACTTCTTTGCTTTCCAATTGACAATCTGAATACAAGAAACTATATGCCGTCCAATACCGGCCGAAAATAAAATTCAGTTTATTTTTACAACTTACGTAAATAGTACCTACCTCTTGCTGTTTTTAGACCTGTAACATGCATAAATTTTTTTTGCTGCAATGGTTGCAATATTTGATCAATTATGAATGGGTATTTGATTTTAAATAAAGATCCGACTAAATTCGGTCAAAAAATCGATTTTACTTTAACGACGAATTTCAGACTCTCCATTT